>VWZZ01007383.1:1264865-1285312 GCA_013399095.1 Psophia crepitans | reverse complement strand
AAGGGAAGGGAAGGGAAGGGAAGGGAAAAGTCTGAAGGCTGAAGTAAAGTTACACTGCAAAAAGAACACCTTCTCCCTCCTTCCAACGACAGGCTGCCATCTGTTTCATAATCACAGGTGTTTTTCTGCTTTTTTTTTCCATTTGTGAAACACTTAGATTCAGTTTGTTGCTACCTAACCAGTAGTCAAAACATAACCTCACATAGGTGCACGTAAATCAATAGGATTTTTTCAAAACTGCGTAAGACCTTGTGTGTTCCCTCCAAAGGAGACATTATCAACTCACTCCACAGCACCGAACTGTCTGTCATTACGGCTCCAGCACTGCTCTGCCCACTGAAGCGCTTGCTGAACTCATCCAGGCTGTTCATAAGCATTTACTCACAGTTTCAAGGTATGCAGAAAACAGCACTCACTGTAATATACGGTTCCACTCTGCAGCAAGAGCCTGAAGGTAACCACAACTGTCTTTACAGAAGTTGTGGGGAACTATTAAGAGTTGACAGGTGTGAAGCATTACCTAAAACTGATAGGTAACATACCTCATATTATGCAATCAAGGTAAAGTCATTCATCGACCATATAGAAACACATGCCCAACTCTAAACACATGCTTTAATCTTCTGAAGTGAGTGACATTACTCACACATTTAAAGCCAAGTATATGCTTAAAGAACTTTGTTAGATCAGTGCCTATAAATTCATTTCTTTAAGTACTGGGCATCACAGCAAATAAACACAGGCAGTCAAAAACATGACTTTGTCTATGAATTACACGACCAGAATCACGACTTCGCTGACACTACACTCAAACTTGGTACTAAAGCCCTGTGTGTTCACTCTTCTCTGAAGTAGGACCTTCTAAATAAACCCATCTTACCCTTCATTGAGACATTTACAGAAAAGCAGCTTTGTTAAAAGGCAGTCAGAAATCTGAATGTCTGGAAAGCATCAACACTAAGGAGGGAAGGTGGAAAAAATGTTAGGAAGCAAAGGGGACCATGCATCACTGGTATGCTTTAATTTAATGTAAACATTCTCCAGTGCAGGCGGGAAGTTACATTTACTCTGCTGAATTATTTGTAAATTATCATACATGTAAGCCTCATTATATACAGAGTTTGAACCTCTTAATACCTTCTGAACTACTGAAGCCTTGTTTTGATATGAATACCATTCTTCTAATCGAATTTCATGATCTCATGAGTATTCATACATAAATATATAATTTCATAAGTCAGTTTCAGCTCTATCTTCTCCAAAATCCTTTCTTGCCAGCAATACTTATTTAAAGCAAACAAACAAACAAAAAAAATCATTCTTGGTATTAAAATATTTTCCATTGTTAGAAATACCTGTTGGAAATCTGAATACATTCCCCCTCCCAAAGTATGTTCCTTCCTTCTGGTTGGAAATATATGAATTAATTTATTTCTTTGGTTTTTTTACATCAGTATCTCAATACCCACACAGGTCTGAAATAATAATCATGCTACCATTATTGTATAAGGAAGAAAATAAGGTAAAAAAGTAAGTAGTAAAATGTTTATTAAGATTTGGAACAGAATCTCCACTGTCAACACAGCACCTAGATTTCAATGTCCCAGTGATCTACAGCACAAAGCCTGGTACTCTGGAACAAGACTCTAGCCTGCAATTTACAGCAGTATAGTGTGAATCCAATGGCAAAATCAGGTCCTAAGGTAAAATTTTGAGCCCAAACCACTTAAAGGACATCCCTAAAACCAGCAGGGATTTCACATAGCAAAATTTCCACAGAGATTATAGAAACAACACAGTATGTAGGATTTAGCCTTGCTCAGGTACAGCTTCAGAGATGTCTTCCCTTGCTTCAGCTGACTTTAAGAAATTTGATTAATTATTTGCTGTCAAAAGAGAATAGGAATCGATATACATGGATTCTGACTCAGCAACCAGTAACGTGAGTCGGCAATACATGGCCTGTCCTTTGACTTCTGGCACCATGCAGCTTCCTGTGCTGTTTGCAGAACAATAGGTGGATGGGATGCAGATAAGGCCTTGAAGCATTACTTGTCTGTACCGAAAACGGTAGGTATACTTGCAACCAGATGGCCTAATGCCTTTTCAAAATTTACCTCCCTTCAGACAGTATTTCACATCACCCAGTTGTGGCAGATCCCTGAAATACTTTGCAGCCATCTACAAAACGACTATGCAGGCTGACTGCACAATCAATACTGTCTACTGAGATTGAGAGCGCTGCATTCAGCTAGCATCTCTGCTCAGAAAAATTAGAGTATATCACTCTGGACTGCGGCAAGTTACATCTTTTTGCCCTTTTGTTCTCAGTATTACAGTGCTAAAACAATAGATTACCTACGGCTATTTCCAGCACCTTTGTTTAGAAGAACTTCTATGAATAAGCTTTTCAAACATACCTTGCTTATGTCTGAAACTATATCCGGGTCTTGTTACAATATAGTCATTTTAAAGACACTTTACAAAGAATTATATAAGCTTTTCCTTATTAAAAAAACTTGTAAAAAATCAAAAACATTACAAAAATGGTTTGCAGGGCAATTCTTTGAGATACCTGCCATAACAGTTTTTGCACCTGTGATAGCATAGTGTTGAATTTATCAAGAAATAAATACAAAAAGTGCTACATAACAGTGTTTAAAATTTGTCCTCTACATACATAAAATACAGAACAGATTTCACATCAAAATTTAGTTTTCACATTCATGCCTTTCGATTGCTTTATTTCCCAGTATCACTGGTTCATTATCAAGGATTTGATTTCAAATTCAATGTTAAAAAGGTTAAATCAGCCAAATGAACAACCAGTTTCTGGGTGCAAGTAACTAAGCATGGTACACGCAACCGCATACAAGCATGATTCCAGGAGACGGGCAGCTCCTAGGAAATGCCACCACTCTTAATAAATGTGTAGTTTTCTCTCAATCTGAGATACAGGCATCTTGACTTAATAATTATCACTGCTCCCTGAACAATTCTAACTACTCACTGATCCCTGCTTTTATTCATGTCACCTTGTAAACCCAGCAAAACAACAGAGAGGGGATGTGTTCACGTCGATTATTAAAGCAAATTGGAACACAGCAATATGCAATGAAAAAACATCACCATGAGAAAGTTGTACACTGTGACACCACTAGACAAATCTAGACACTTCAGGCTCCTGTAGAAAATATCTACAGCTACTGCAGACAATCCACGATCAAAAACTAAATGCTGCATTGCAGCCCTTACCTCATTACATGAATACATTCTGGTTCCTTGGTGAAGCTGTAGGCGTAGCCACTGGATGTTGTGCCAAAATCAATAGCCACAACAACAAGAAATAACTGTTCTACAGCATCATCTGCATCAGAGTCCTTCTGTTAAATAGCAGAAGCAAAACAGACACTGAGTCACTGATGAGAATAACTGCAACCTGTCTTACCCTTCAATATTTCTGCTCTCCGAGACATGCATACCTCTTCAGTGGAAATAAGGACTTCTCTAAAGCTGCATTTGTGACCAAAGTGGATACCAGAAAGTTCCACATCCCAACAGAAGTGGAAATTCAGTATACAACTCAATATATTTTCTGAAGCCTTTTGTACATAACCTTCTGAATCAAGAGTTTCCTTCATACTCCTTTCTTGGAATAGCTGTTATCCTGTATCATTAAAACTTATGGCTAAACACTGGGTTATTGTTTTGGGGGCTGGCTGTTGTTGGGTGGGGTTTTTTTTTTCCTTAAATTGATCAGCTGAAGAATATGTTTATATCCATCAATGTGGTATATTTGGGACTTACTTGGTGATCTTAGGAGTTAGCTATGTCATAACTTTGAACATGAATGACTAATACCATTCAAAACTAGCGGAGAGAGAACAACCCAAAATACAGCAATAAGTTTTCTAATCTCATGATAATTATTTATTTATGAAGAATTTACATAATGCTTCCTTTGTAAGCACTACATGCATTCTTTCCTCCTGCCTGTGCTAGAATGTGGAAAGCTGTTCAGCTTATAGTGAATTTGAACCCTCCTCCCTGTCTTTTACCTGTAGATCCACAATCCCTGAAAAGCACAGTCAAGGGCAATGTGGGAACATTAAGTAGAAGAGGTGGAAGGGTTACAGTCCAAATGATAATGACGAGATATAAAGCATGAGGTGAATACACAAGGAGTTGTACCACTTCCCAGTATGCTGTTGCCCAACATCAGTTCTATACAAAGGAGGACTAAGCAATGACCAGCAAGGAGCCGCGGCTCACGTGCTGCTGGTGGCTAAAGCACCAACAGCTTTGCAAGGCAGGAAGAGAACAAGCTGGAAACACTGGTGAAAGGGCTATGTACGAGGAGGTATAGACAGTGCAGGATGGTAATACCTCACCTGCACACACATTATTTTGGCAAGATCACCATGGAACAGACCTGTTGATCTATTACTATACAGGCCATGTCCGAGTCCTGCACCACTGCTGTCCAGCCTGTACTCCCGATAACATTTTGAAGCAACTGTTACTATCTTTTACAGAGGAACTGCCAAACATCCTCACTTTGAGTAGTGTTCCACCATCTTCCTCACATATCTCTGAAATGTCCATGGCTGCTACTTCCAGCACCTCTCTATTGCATCCCTGCATTTTCCAAGATCATCCCATAGGCCTGCTACTTAAAATGGAGAAATGAGAGTAACAAGATTTGGTCTCAAATAATGAAAGACTTGTTTGGATTTTTCTAATAAATTTTTCAACTGGGGCAATATGATATTCATATGTCTTCCTGAAAGAGTTTAAGGAGCAAACCTAACTGAAAGAGGGTATAAATGCATCAGTATGACAAGAGTAAAAGGGGGAAGTTCTAGAGTGTATGGACAAAGAAAGGAATAAAAGCAGAAATTTACCAGAGAACTCTAGAAATCCTGAAGAGGGATGTTGTACAACTCTGAACTTGATTCAGAAAGCTAAGGAAGAAATCCACAAGGGTAGCAATGTGTTCTGAACATGCTCCCTTGCAATATCAAGAAATACATATACTGTATTACAGATGATGCAGATGATCTTAAAACCAAACTCCAATTCAAACTAAGTTCCATCTGTCGATAAAATGAACATGATATATAATAGATTAAAATACACTACCCTTATGGGACATTGGCTTGCTTATAAAAGCTTACAGAGGTGGCCATTTTCCTTAAGAATCTAAAAACAGTTATATTTTGAGCTTCTCTCTATGCTGGAGGAGATTCTTTCCTCCGGGAATTTGGATTTTACTGTTGAATATCATACACATATCCTCCTCCTTTTCTGAACAGAATGAGACTTTTCAGGGGCTGCCTAAGCAAATCAGTGATAAAGACAGAGACAGAACCTGGCAACCCTCAGGATCAAGAAGCCGCTGCGTTTAACATAAAATATATGCAGGAGCAAATCTATTAGCTCAGCAAGTAGACCAAAAAGAAACAAAACTGGGACCCCAGTGAAATGAACGAGAGCTCTGTCACCAAGTCCAGTGTTACCAAAATTTCACTTAAGACTACAGATAGCATGAAAGCGATTACTATGGGAGGAAATGACAACTTTCTAAAGAAATTACATCCCATCGAACACACAGGAGAAAGTAATGCCAACGTACAGTGTGTTAAGAGTATATTTCTTACCACAATATGTGATGGAGAGAGTGGAGTTATTCCAGGGTCTCCCAAACTTTTGGCTGGTGATGAGTAAGCAGATGTAGAAACTGCATCTGAAAGGAAACAAAAATCGGTCAGTGTCAGTAAGCAGAACGAGTAGGATAAGATAGCTGTTTGCATCCTTCTACACTATGTTCTCCTTGTAACAAATCTGCTAAGAAAGAAAACAAATTTCACAGCCGCCACGTAAAATGTATTTTTTACCCTTAGAACAACTGCAGTTTTGGTTTTAAAATGGGCTGATCTTCATCACTACCTTCCACTCTTTTGCCTATTACATTACCGGGTATAATTTTAGAAGTCTTCCTAAATATGTTCAGAAGTCATAGCTGACACAAGCAGCTTGACCACTACACACCAACATTACCAGCCTAAGATTTAAATGCGTGAATGCAGAAACTAAACGCAAATTGTGAGATCAAAAGAGACAGACTCATTTTAAGAGAAAAAGAGGAGCTGATATCAATTTGACAACACTGTAAGAATAAGTTGTAATTATTCCATCATGAACCTTTACTGTGAAACTTTCCCAATACTGTTTCTGCTTTTATTCTTCAATACGCTCTGCACTGAAACATCTTGCAGCTGTTAGTATTACTGCAGGACAGAATCCAGCTGGGAAAAAGGGAAGTATTGTTAACAAATCATCAAAGAAATATTTCTACCCTGCATATAATACTGAAATTTCATTTAAAGGAACATACCAAATGAGTGACAAACACTGTAATGCAGTATTTGTATTTTTCATTCTTATATTTACTCCACTGATGATAGAAAAGGTAATGGCTTATTAAAATAATTAAATATTGATGACTTACATGGATTTACATATAATATATTCTTTTATGAAGACCACAATAATTTATCAAAATGGAATGTAGAAAAGGTGCCACACACCCTGTCCATGCTCATGCCCCACCAAATTTAAGGCTTAAGTTTATGGAAGTCTCTGTAGAATATATGCTAATTAGATGTAAAGCAGAATTATTTAATATGTCTCAAGATTAGTAACCACAATAAATATTAAAAAATAGATTTCAACATATTTTTATCACCTACTTGGATGTATCACACAATAAAATGCATCTTTATGTATAGCACACCGTTCCTAGACATGACTGACAAGTCAGAGCATTACTCTCTGATGACACTGGAGCTGCTCTGCGAAAAGCAAAAAAAACCCCACCAACCAAAAAACCAAAACCTTCGAGCTACCTAATGAACAATTCTGTCATTCCTGGTTATCAAATACGTGTCTTTTCTCAGGGAAGATGCAAAAACTCTGCAGTAGGCAACTGCAGATAATCTGCCCACAGGAAAAACAAAAAAAAAAATCTTCTTTCTAACAATATTGCTCTTGTAACAATGTTTGTTTCAGTTCAAGTTATAATATGCATGTTGAGCCTGATCTTCAGAAGCATTTGCAGAAGCAAAATATTCACATTTCCTATACAAGTTCTTCAAGAATATATTACGTTACTGCTCTTGCGGTAAAGTACAAAAAGCCACAGGCCAAATGTGACAGGCGCAGAATCTGCTCAGTTCGCTGAGATATATTTGGATCAGATGCTGCTACCCGCCTCAGATGCTGTCATCAGCTTCCTCTGCGCAATTTCTTCCTCTTTTCAAAACAGATTAAATTTTGTACCATCAACACGGCAGTTTTCGTAGAATTGAAGAACAGTATTTAGCACAGGGGAAAAAAGAAATTAGTAACAAAACAGGTTCCTTGGATCCTGCTGTCGTTCCTGACCGGACCTGAACCAACGCCTCCTGAGCCGACCAGGGCACTGCGATGCTGACTCAGCATCTTTGCAAACTGGTACATTTTCCCCCCTTAGGATGCTGACTTTGAAGCACAAAAATACAGACATCAAAGCACTATGTGTTTTCAGTGTTTCTCTTTGTTACTAATTCTTTTTGTCACCTGTTTCAGCACCGGTGTTTCAGCAATCTATTTTCCAGCCTGTCTTCAGCTATCAGTCTGGGTGAACCTTGAGAAGTTATTTATAGCTCTATATGCAACTCAGAAAATCCTGCGTGACAGTAGACATATTTTCGGTCTCTCTGACAGCAGTGATTAAATAACCAGTGCAATACTCATATTCATCCGATGAAACAGTGCTAACTTGGCAGCGTTTTATCACGAATGTATTCAACCCAATTAACTTGAAAATCCAGAGGTGTATATAAGGACACTCACTGTACCCACACGTATAAAAATATCTGCCAGCAAATAAAAAACGTTGATCAGAGGTATGTCTTAGCCATACATAGAAAATGTTGGTTAAAACAGAAAATGGACTTAGAATCATGGAATTTAGGTTGGAAAAGACTCTTAAGATTATTGAGTCCAACCATTAACCTGGCACTGCCAAGTCCATCACTAAACCATGTCCCTCAGCACCGCCTCTACACATCGT
This sequence comes from Psophia crepitans, assembly GCA_013399095.1. NCBI lineage: Eukaryota > Metazoa > Chordata > Aves > Gruiformes > Psophiidae > Psophia > Psophia crepitans. Next base: position 1,277,196 of record VWZZ01007383.1, on the reverse strand, counting down.
TTAAATACCTCTGGGGATGGTGACTCCACCACTTCCCTGAACAGCCTGTTCCAGTGCTTGACAGACCTTTCAGTGAAAGATTTTTTCCTAATATCCAACCTAAACCTCCCCTGGTGCAACTTGAGACCGTTTCCTCTTGTGCTATGACTTGTTGCTTGGGAGAAGAAACCAACACTCACCTCACCACACCCTCCTTTCAGTTAGTTGCAGAGAGCGATCAGGTCTCCCCCCAGCCTCCTCTTCTCCAGACTAAACACCCTCAGTTCCTTCAGCCGCTCCTCATCAGCTGTGTGCTCCAGACCCCTCACCAGCTTCATTGCCCTTCTCTGGACATGATCCAGCACCCCAATGTCCTTCTTGTAGTGAGGGGCCCAAAACTGGACACAGTACTCGAGGTGCGGCCTCACCAGGGCTGAGTACAGGGGGACAATCACCTCCCTACTCCTGCTGGCCACGCCATTCCTGATACAAGCCAGGATTCTGTTGGCCTTCTCAGCCACCTGGGCACACTGCCGGCTCACATTCAGGTGGCTGTCCACCAATACCCCCAGGTCCTTTTTCACCAGGCAGCTTTCCAGCCTTCCCCAAGCCTGTAGCATTTCATGCGGTCATTGTGACTTAGATATTTTCATCAAAAATCTAGAAAATAAATTGTTCACTTCAGTTTCAGAACACTCTTGAAAACTTACTCATAAAGGTTGGATTTGTGGAAGGGCTAACTTTTTCTAATCATCGGATGCTCAACCCTGCTTGAAGGTTAAGCTCTTGGTGATGTATCACTAATTTTTGACAAGAGGAAAAAATCCTTCCAAAGCCATGACATGACCATTCTGCACGGTATTCACTGCTGCTCCTGCAAATACCCAGCTAAACAAAGTACTTCTACAACGAGCCGTATGTGCCACCAGCCTAGAGTTTTGTTGGATCAAGAAAGGAGTATCATGGAAGGCAATGCTAGAACCTCTAAAGCAGCAAACTAAAATTTTCACCAAAATGTCCTGTTATAGGAATTTTGTAGAGTTGCTGTCATGTTGGCACAAGAAGCAGTTGCATTACGCTGCAACTCATTTCATGAGACTACTAACTAATTATATGCAATAACTGGGGCAGCCATAATTGCTATATTGTAACTCAGCTGTTAGAAGAGGCCCTGACATTGCCAGAGAGTTTGCAGAGCTAATAAGTGAATGAGCACAGTTCAGAATACTGGGAAGTTAAAAAGTCACTTATCAGAGTCGTTGGCATTTACAGAAAATGGCTTGCAAGCCAGTCGCCCTGGACTTAATGCCAAGGTTTCTTCTAACAAGTACTGAAAGAGTTGTTAAAAGCAAATGAAATTAGGAAATTTGTAACATCATACTATCTACCCTATCTAAACTGAACGGTTAAAATACACTTGTGCATGTGGGAGCTTTTGTATTTTGGTGAGTTAGCGTTTGCTTCAGAAAAGATGCATGTGTCACAATTTTTACAACTCTCTCCTGATGAGCGGTAAATGCATGGATATTCCAGAAAAAACTGGATATACAAAAATGTCTCCTTTCTAAAGGACTGCGATCAGTTGATCTGAAAGAAAAAAAGCATCTGTTCCAAGCCAGGGAATGGGACAAGGGCTGCAAGGAACCTGATTTGCAATCATGCAACAAAAAAGAATGTCTAGCCTTTATGAGTAAATTCCTCTTCTTAACAATTTAAAAAGAAGTCCTGGATAGTGTCACGGTATTTGCAACATTTCATAGAATCGTAGAATCATAGAATCCCTAAGGTTGGAAAGGACCTCCGAGATCATCAAGTCCAACAGTCAACCTAACACCACCATGCCTACTAGATCATGTCCTGGCGTGTCACGTCTACACGTTTTTTGAATGTCTCCAAGGCAGCAATTCAAAGTTCTTAGAAGCAGGATGACTTATTAAGGCTTCTGTAACGAAAAAACACAATCACGTAGTGTCCCAAACAGCTCAAGTTCCAGCTTTATCTCCCATGTTTACCAAGGGTCTCTATTTGTGTCAAAATACACGCTATGAAAACACATACAGCTAAACAACAGGCGTTAAACAAACATTTGATTCTTGACAATTTGCATGCCAAAATAAATGGAGGAATCTGATTTAGAACCTCATTATATTAGGTCTTCAAATACACCAATATTTAAATAAACTTTTTCTGTGTAGGATGCAAACTTCTTCAATAGAAATTTTTTAATTTACTCAACAGTAACACGAACATTAACCTGAAATACAACTGTCTACATAATGGGTTTGGGTAATTTAACTCAATGTGTATAGAATTACAGTTTCTGACTTTAGTCCTAACCCAAGCAACTGCCAAAGAACACCTTGTGCATTTTCAAGGAGACCAGAAGAGGAAGAGAAAATAGAGAAGACTTCCTTTTTCAGCATTTTTTTGTTAACATCCAAAGGGTTCTATCTGATTTGCAATCCCCAGACAATTACAGAACTAGTGAAATTGTAAGATCAGCAGATAGTGTATTAATAATGCATTATGTCTGTTATCAAATTAGCTGCAATTGCTGGTTTAGCAGATTTAATTTAAATTACTCGTTGTTTTCATCTAAACACATACAAGAGTTTATCTTTTGTGGTTTCCTGCAATAGCCAATCAGTTTAGCTGTTTCTGGTTTTCAGTAAATGATCGGCCACATTCTAGATTTTCAACTTACCTGACAACAAAATGCTACAAAGGATTAACCATTAAGAGGCACAGAATACAGAGTAAAAGCAAAGTCTACAGTATTTATAAAAACTTAGCTGGTGTAGTGTGAACACTTCACTAATAGCATGTTCAGCTGAACCTGATTTTCTAAGAGATACAGAGGACAGGACCAAGTTCATTATTTAATTAGAAACATCAGTTAATGGAAGCTGATCTCCTCTGGAAGACAATCAGTCTGTTCTGAATATTTGGGAGCCCCTGCCACGCATTCCTATTCAGGACCAGATAAATGAGTTTTAGTGAACCTCTGAAAGTATCAGACACGGACCACTATGGTCCCAGCGAATCAGTTTTAAGACAGCAGGCTTAAACTTGCTGTAAGAAAGATGACTTAAACCTCACAGTTACAAGTCACTAATGTGGTACTAAACCAACAATTCTTTTTCAGCAGCTACACAAAATCTTTTCGTTTCTATTAAATTCAGCTTTTATTAAACATTTAAGCTTCTATAATTCAGCTACACCAGGCATCAGCAATATTTGCTGCTTCACACATTAGGGGAATTGTTCATTTCAACAGCAAAGCAGCACGCCATAGCAATGGACTCTCTCCTAACAGAGGGTTGCCTGCAACCCGAGTAACATGGACAACAGATAAGCTGAAGTTTTTTCCAAGTGTGCATTGTCTTTAAGTAAGAATTTAACAAGAAAAGCAAAAGCAGGAATTGAGGACGCAGGATATGCCGCTCAACAGCATAAAGCACAGAAGAGAAGAAGAGGGAAGAAAACTTCTGAATGCCACCTCACCAGTTTATCATATGGAAAAAAAAAAGAAGAAAATAATAATAAGAAGAAATAAGGTATCAAGCCCTAAGTCTGCCCTCAGAAACCCCAAGGTGGACCTTTTTCAGACACATTCTGCAGTACTTTAGGGCCACGCCTACAAAAGAGAAGGCCTGGCTGGGAGAGAAGTGTACTTCCTGAACCTCCACAGAGTTTGCTTCCAAGTGCTGGTGAAAGGGACACATCACGGTCTGTGTCTCCTACAGTGGTACTGCAAACCAAAAAATAGGCAGCATCACTATGCAATCATCTCTCTGTAGGAACATGCCTGAACACTAGCGTGTATGTCATATCTCACTTATCTTATCTTAGGTTGTTTTTTATTTCTATCCTGCCAGAGTGGCCACAAACCCAACACTTGCCAACTCTTCTCATGATTTCCTGAATCAACAATTGGATCAATATTACTCCCTATTTCAGATCATACTTCTAGGATTTTAAGAAGTGCTTTCACAACAGTAAGTCATTTTTTTTTTCAATTCATAATGTACAAGACAGTGAATTCCAGGCAGATCGGAGCCTCTGGCTGAGCTTGAGGACCCACTGGGAAGATCTAGATACCCCATCTTCTCTATGCTCTCCCAAACTCCCAACTGAGTATGTCTGTAGTACAATGCCCTGCCTCAAAAGGAAAGCTGCAATAACTCTTCTTGATTTATATAATGCGCATCCACTGCTCCATACGCCAAATCTGTCCAGCCTCTCAGTTATTCGTAGCCTGATGAACCAGATGCACAGGGTAAGTCGGGATGCATTAGACCTACTGAAAATGCTACTATTGCAGCTGACCTTTACGGCTCCAATAAGTCCAAGTTAACTGAATTTACCATGCACACACTGATCATTTGCACAGATCAAACACTTGCATATCTCTGATGGCCATTCTTCTGGAATTTCCAGCGATCCAGCAGCTGCTGAGAGTGATTGCTATATGTGGATATGATCTCAGTCAGGTTGCTGGTCATACCAAAATCTTAGCCAAATTCTTCATTTTCCATCTAGGCAGCATCTCTGGATTTAAAAAAATTACAACAAAATAAAAAAAAAAAGATGTATTGGGTGAGATCTGGGTACAGTGTAGCCATCAGGCAATAGAAGAATGGAATTAAAAACATTGTTCTTCATTCAAATCACTGTATATCATTTTGAGCATCAATAATAATTTTGTTGCAAGCAAAGCTTGCTAATGATGTTTGCACAGCAGGAAAGGAAGGGTTTATCATATTGCTATTAGCTGGCCACTGCTGCATTGATGAAGAAAACCTTATTCAGCTTTTCCTGTTGCTGAGATTTTGCTTTGCATTAAGCACAAAACATCACAGCTTCCAAATGTAACATGACAACCTAGAGCACTTTACTGCAAATACAAAGATGGCCTTTGAGAATAATTACAGAACAACAACAAAGAGAGAAGCAAATACAAAAAGCCCACTTAAAATATTCTTAGGCACAATGAAAAGATCCCGTATTTCATATCAGAAGTAAGAACCTTCTGTTTCTACTGAAACCAATGACACCACTATTACCATCAACAGAATCAGAGTCCTTTGTTTTAAAATGCCAGTGGGCATCTAGCTGGTTTGCTGAAGACTGCAATACACTGCCCTTCTATGAATATGGCCGCAGCAAACCTCTGATACAAATCCAAGTTTCCTGACACTCTTTCATAATAATCAGTCACCCAAAGAGCTGGTATTCATTGCACTGATACCAATTACAGCACACTGATTCCCTAAGTCAAAAATCTCCCAATTCTTTGGGTAAAATTCTAAAAATAAGGCATGTTCCTCATTACAGCTTTGACTTTTCTCATTTATACTTTTGCATTGCCTCCCATTATGATTACAGTTTGACTGGAGGAATTACTTTTCCACTATGCCAACCTTCTGAAAATGTCACATGCGCTACATTCACTTCTCCTCTTTTTGACAGGACGTAGGCTAAACTACTTTTCATCTAGATTTGATCTGACCTTGCTAACGCTCGGTAAGCTGGACTAAACCAGACCTATTACGTTCCCACGCATATTTCACAACTGGGTCTGTAAAGCCTCAGCCAGGTCCTTACCAATAGCTAAGACTGACTTAAAGCTGCCTTCACTATCTACACTGTAAGGTCTTAAATCCAGCTCCAACTTGAATGACCCAAGAGCTTTCCACCTCTTGCAACGGTCAAGCTCCCTGTTCCCACTTGCTCAGAACCTGCTCATACCCCGAGCCTGGGGTTCTGGGGACTCACCAGTCGCAGCGTGCAGGGATGGCTCTCTGCCTAGGTTCCAGCTCTTCCACACCCACGCACTACTGCCAGGAGAGACAACACTGATTCTGGTTTACATCCTGAGAGGGCAGGCTGTGTGTTGCGGTAAAGATGGGTTAACAACAGATTTTGCAGCTCCAAGTGGTAGAAGACCAGCCTCCAGGATCTTTTAAATATTCCACAGATACAGTTCTGTAACAGACACCTTTAATACACACTAACTAACCCCTCCTTCCTTCAACAAGCTCTTCTATGAGCTTGGTTCCTTGCACTCTTCGCCAGCACGCTTTTCCTGTATCTCTCCTCNATACAGTTCTGTAACAGACACCTTTAATACACACTAACTAACCCCTCCTTCCTTCAACAAGCTCTTCTATGAGCTTGGTTCCTTGCACTCTTCGCCCAGTACGCTTTTCCTGTATCTCTCATCTCCTCTCTCCTTCCTTCCAAACACAAAGGCATCAGAAACAGAAAACAAAACACAGATGTACAGAACCTAGGTTCTGTGAAAAGATACCTTCCTAGAAAAGGTTTCCTGCTGCTTCTCCTTCATCACCATGTCTTTCATCATCTACCTCATCTACTTGGTTCACGGCAAGGTTGTCAGGAATGGCACTAATAAGATTATGCTCTAATTCCCAGGACCACGCTCATAAAACAGAACGGTTGCGATGCTAATCACTTTCTTTGGGAAAAAACATTTGCCAGCTGAGGGTGTGCTGGTTGGTTGTTTGGTTTTTTTAAAAAGCAAGATCAAAATATTAGAGTTATAAAAATCGCTGTTTTACTGCAAGTTCCTTTTTAAGAACCATCTCAGGATCCAATTGCATGCTGCAAACAACACAATCCTAGATTTACCTTTCTAGATCAAGATATTCAAAGGCAAATTCTTCAGAGACTGGACAAGGATTACTGTTCAGCTTCTCTGGACCATGCATCCAGCACACCGGAATAAGAACATTTTTTAATTTATTTTATTTAGCTATCAAGCATTCCTACATTTATGAAGTATCTTGCAGTGCATCAAGCTGGATGAATGCAGTGAGTCCCTTTTTCTTAAAACACAAATTGGGAAAAATACTTGAAAATGTTTGTCTTCATTTCGACAATCTTCAGGAATGCCAAACATGATTCACACATCTGTAGAGTCTTGACAAGAGAAAACAAACCTCCGTCCCTCCACATCCCTCCTCCCCAAAAAAAAAACCAAAAGAAAGAGGAGGACAGGGTAAAAAGAATGGCCAAACTGGAATAACTATTACTTCTCATAGTAGTCAGCATGAGTGATGCTATACATAAATCCCTTGATATTCTTCAAGGCTATTAAACCCGACTTTGCTCAAAGATGGGAACATAAAGAAGATTAGTTGTTGCAAAACTGCAAAAATTGGTATCACATTTGACAATTCATTAGCAAAGTCATCTGTGAATCCATAGTCTATGGCTGTTGATACAGCTTCTGAGTCACACTTTATAGCTAAATCAAAAGCAGGTTTGTATTTATTTATTCTTTCTATTTTATGATCTTGAAAACAGATCAGCTATTGGGCTTAAAGGAAAATACCTTATGAGGAGAGAAGCCACGGACAGAAGAAAGTACATGTTTAGGATTTGAAAAGCAGATGGCAAAAATCATGCAATCACTGACCAAAACCCATTTCCAGAGGTTTTTATACTAACACTCGTCAGGCTTACATTCAAACACCACGACTACACATACACATCACATGGAGAACACTGACCAGCCAGATAACCAGCTGCAAAGTTACACGGTCACGGTGACAAGCAGATGGTATGGCCAGCAAAGGAGTTCCTATGTCTAAAATCATAACAGGAGCATAGCTGAGTAAGCAAAAGAGCTACTACAAAAGGTTGATTTTTGAATGCAGCAGTTCCATAATGACAATACTGAAAGCTTTTGTAAACGGCATGCCCTGCCGTTCTAATTACAGCATGTGCTCAATGAAGGTATCCATGGAAACTTGAGAAGGAGATGTTAAATCTGTTGGATCTGTTTGGCACCAGAGAACAGGACTAGTTTCCAGTCAGCCTAGTGTAACCACAGGTATTTTGACCTTTAGGCATGGCGAAAGCATCAAGAGTCTTCAAACGATGATGAAATCCACCAGACCAAACTGTCACAGGAATGCATCTCCCAAGCAATGACTAGGACGTACTAAAGAAACTGTGATTTTCATATTGTTATTATCTCACTAGAGAAAAATAGCCCAGTTGCTGTAACAAGGAGAGAGACAGTGAAACACTCACTCTTCAGACCTCACAGGGACCAGGAAAAAAGAAAGTGGGAATACAAAAGCGCAGAGCCTCGCAAGGAAAGGCTGCATGGGACGGGTGGACATGGAGCACTTGGTACTGTAAAACCCTTTGAGAGAAACTGCTTCAACCCTAGAGAATGGTCCGGAAAAGCGCTGAGAACATTAGATGCATCCAGAAACAGACAGATCGTAGCGGTGTTCCCAGACTATTCCCTACAGGAGAAGGAAGTAGCGTAAGGAGGATCATTTACTTCTCCCCCCTTCCCCAAGGAAACCAGTGCAGGTTGGGTAGGCTCCTGCAAGAGTTTTTCTTCAGAGAGAGTAAGTGAATAAAATCCCTCAGATGACATGAAATCACTACTATGAAAATCCATTCACATACACACTTCTTTCTGGACTCTAAATGATAAGAATTACTCAAAATGTTTCTCAATACTCCTTGGAAACTGCATCTGCAGAGCACAGTCCGAGAGTGTGACTCAAGCACTGAGGAATTACTGGCTGAAGAAAGAGCAGCTGTAAGAAAAACTCTCTCCAGCTCTCCTGTTCTTGTGAATTAAGATACCTTTAGAATCAATCACGATAGAGCTACTGATTTGGGCCAGCGAGCACCAAATGACTCTCGCACACAACGAGATCATGTCATGGCAGCGTGCTGATGACGGGGCACATCAATGCAGTTGGTGAAGCTGCTCTCTGATGTCCTTGACACACCCTGATGCAGTCCTGAGTAAGGACATTAAGCCAAGTCCTCAGCAAAGAACAAAAGCTTTCTAGCCTGAATGCTGGCCTTCATACTCTGACTGGTTTAGTTTATTTATTTGCTTACTTTACTAGAACTGACAGCATTTTCCTTTTCATTTACATGAAAACCTTGCTCAAATTCCTCTGAGACAGACTTTGAAGGAATTTCCTGTTTTAATACCCATTACTTATACAGTTCACCACTGTCACCCTAATTTTAAAACACTGCAAAGGCACAGCTTTAGTGGTAGTTATGACAAAATTTAAAACTTGCAATTGTTTATTTTAAATGCACAACACTGTGTTTCTTAACAGCACAGCAATGGGCCATAGCTGACATATTTTGAGTAATGAGAGTTATGGAATGTTCTTTTTAAGACCAAAAACGTGCCTGATCGCTGAGAGGAGGCAGTTTCAATTTAATGACCCGGGAGCCAGAACATTTGTCACAGTGAAGAAGATGGAGTCTGCAGGTATGTCACAGGCATTTGAGATCACTGAAGTTCAGACCTAGCAGCAGCATTCCATCAGTGCAGCACCAACATCTGTGGCCTTACATCACCAAACAGCTGCACACTCTTCCTAAAACATCTGCGAAGCAAGAATACCATTTGCAGTCATGACCGATGGACTTCAGAGCACATTCCTGATACAGAATCCAAGTCCTCCTGGTACCTCTCACCATTGGAGAAATACAGCCGAACAAGCCGACAGTGATGCAACCTGGAGTTTCACCCACTTCTGTTTTCAACTAGCAAGGCTTTTTAACAGAAACGTGACAAGTGTCACACAGAAGCTGAATAAATACGCAACTGTAGTCATTCGGGGATAGACAAAATACTCTAAAGATTTCACTAAGCTGCATATGGAAAATGTCAACATTTACTTTAAAAAATAAAAAAGGAATAGATACAAACTCCCCCAAAAGGTCATGTTGCTGCATACCTAATTAAGGTCATGACTGTTCTCGTTCTCCTACTCAGAAGTAGGATCATTTGAGTGCATTGGTTTTAATTCCTTTCACATTTTCCCTTATCATTTACTGAGAGCCAGCGCAGCTTTTTTAAATACCCAGAAAAGCCAGTCTGCTCCTTCACAACACCTACAGACTAAAACAGCCACAGAGAGAAGTTTCTAATGAGAAATGGTGTGCTCTTTCAAGTCAAGCACTTGTGAAATCCCATCTGACAGATCACCAAATGCAGAATCAATTCAGGTACAGAGGTGATGGGATTCTTCGGATGTTAATTGTTTAAAAGAAGTAGTATATTTTTAAGATTCTTTTAATAAAGGGAACATTGTTTGGTGCAATTATAGACAGAATAAACAAAGTCATCGTAGAGAACAGCAAGAAGGGAACAAATCAGCCAGAACAGCTTAGAAGAATAAGGAACTGGGAATTTTAAAATATTTGACCAGACCTTTAGCTTTAAAAGAAAAAAAGTTCACTTAATTGTAACAGCAGATATTCCGTTCAAAGGAGGTCTCAAAAATTTCCATGGTATGGAACTGGGTGAAGTTGACCACGGCAGGTCACATCAACTCAATGGAAAAAAAAGCATTTGGCAGAAAAGAGCATAAGATGAGACACCAGTCAACTCACATATAGCCCCAACCACAAGGGATATGGTCAGAAAGTGAAACAGATCCTAAATCTTGACATTTACATGCAGAGATCAGGTCTTTTGTAGCTGAGGCAGCGTTCTGGTCTTTCTGCACAGAACTGGCCTCCCAAATGCTGCTCTAACTTGATCCAACATCCAAGGTCGCAGCAGCCTGTTCTGGATCCTGGTGATAGTTGTGTTTGAGACATAGCCTGGTCACACCCTCTAGACTAGGGCAAAGCCCCCTTACACCATACGAGCATCAGCTAAGTCCAACCCTGGACAGAACAGACCTCTTGGGGCCTCTCTACAGCTGACTGCAGCTTTGGGAAACTTTGCAGGTACAGAGCAGGGCAGCTCTGTTGAACACCGACTGCTGTCCCAGTGGAATGAACTAAATATTCAGCCTGCAAGCTTATAGGGTGACCGTATCATAAAGGAAAACTTGTTGGCTGAATCAGCGTCACACAATTAGGAGCCAATAGCTTTAAAAAATGCTAGAAGTCAATATAATTAGAAGCTTTACATGCAACAGCTCCTGGCTATGAACAATTTAATCCAGGCTCATACTAACCAAGCTGCAGATACCGCAATGCTGTGCTAACTGAAGCTATAAAAATGATTGGCAGGCACTGCGTACAACTCTTGGCTATTTTACATATAGACATTTCTTTTACGCATTGTACTATGCTGCAACAAGGGACTGCAGCTTTAGTACTGTCAATACAACAACACTCACTAAATCACATTTTATCCCTGAAACCTTTTTTCCTCCGATAGCTTCAGCATTCCAGTGTGTGGAAAGAACATAAAGATTTCTGGCACAACAAATCATTGCTTTACTACATGGCCTGCTGTCTTCTAACAAAATCCCTCCTAGCATAGACTCTCCCTGTGTCACAAGGTACTTAATTTCAGCACTTCGTCCCACTAACCTTGCAACTTTGCAGAAAACAAAACAGGATAACCTGCCACCTAACAGACAACTCAGTCTGTTCCTCCCTTCATCAGCTGCATGCTAGAAAATTGTTACAGGTTACCTCAAACCAGACAGACATTAGAGACTTTATTTAGGAGACACTAAGAGAACATCAGATGGGGGGGGTGGGAGCAAGGAGGGAATTCAGCAGAGCAGGTCATCTTGAAGACTCAACTAGTTTCTAAGTATTGTTCTATGGGTGGTTTTAAAATGGATATTTTGTAACTCTTCTATGCCACTTGCACTGCAATTAAGTTATTTTATTCAAAATATTCCCCAAAACCCATTATGATCCATAGAAACCCAACCTTTTAAGTTTTTCCATACATTACTGCCAGCACCTTATGCTCAACATTACAGTTTCCTCAAATCTTTGCAGCATACAGTGAGGAAGATGGAATGGAGAGATCAAATGAGATCAGGCTGAGTCTGCATTTCCCTTAGGGTTATTCACCCATATCATCTGTATCCTAGGAACCCTCTTCCCTCCCCCAGCTCCCTTCCCACACAAGGAGAGACCACCCTTGTCCTGCAAAGGCTGTGTTGTTTTTATCAGGCACAGTGTAATCACAAATGTACCAAACCCACAGAATCCTTGTTTCAAGCAAAACAAGATTCAGATCGTCTCAGCTCGTGTGTCGAGTTTGCAAACTCAAGAGACCCGCAGACCCGTTAAACATGGTGAAACGCACCCACTCGGGTTGTATCGCACTCCTACGCCTCGTTGGGAGCTCTCTGGCCCCCGGGGCAGCGCCAGGATGCTAAGGCTAGCCTCCCATCCCCGACAGCGCTGTCTCTCCCACCGAGCTGCCAGGTCTTTCTTTCCCAGTGCATCAGGCTACTGGCTAACAAGGGCGCTTCTCTTCTCTCACTATCAGCCCCTGATTTCCAGCTCAAGCCCTCCCCCCCCTTCTCTCCCGGGCCGTTGCTGGGAAGGGGAGACCCCGACCCGC
>VWZZ01007383.1:1209310-1264255 GCA_013399095.1 Psophia crepitans | reverse complement strand
CCGCCGCGCCTCCCTGCAGACGGTGCGGAGAGCCGAAGGGAAGCCCCCGCGCTTGACCCGGCGCTGACAGGCTTCCCGCGCAGGCTGCGGGGCTGCGCAGCCCCTCCCCGCCCGCTCCCCGCAGCCGCACAAGGAACCCAGGGCTGCGGCTGCTGCTCGGAAGCGGCGGGGCGCTCGGCGGGGGGGTGGGGGGAGAGCTCCGAGGGGCAGCCCAGCCCAGCCCAGCCCAGCCCCAGATGCGGATTTCACGGCTACTGAAGCAGAAAACCCCTCACGGTGATCGCTATAAAAAAAAAAGCACTCCCTCCGCGGCCGAAAGTGACACCCTGCCTCACCCGTGCGCCCTAGGAACGGGGCTCTGGAGCCCTGGGGGACACAGAGCCACGATGCTGCTCGCAAGGGTTATGCTGGTCGGTTGCCTGCAGGTTGTCAGGGGTGCAGGTACAGATAACCTGCAGAGATCATTAACAGGTCCCCCAAAATCACGAATTACGAGGTAACTTTTACAGCACGGGATTCTTATTATTTGCCTTTGGGGTGAACTCTCCCATGTTGTTCTGCAGTGCCATCAGGGCCAGAATTTCATTTTTCCTGTGATTTTTAGCTAATTAACTTGCCTCCAGGACCTGGGAGAGAGACACTTCTATTGTCACTCCATCCGCTATTAAGTTTTCCAAACTAAGTAAGAAGCCATTACAAATTTGAGAATAAAAACAAGGCTGGTATCCTCCCATGAACAATCCTGAAAAAAAGAAAGTTTTCCTGTTTTCCTCCCATGCTTCATGGTCTAATTCTCCTTTACTTTCCAGCCTCAGCAGCCATTCACATTTTGAAAGGACTGCCAGCAGTTCACGTGGAATAAATACGGGCATTAACTCCGAGCCCAGCCTCAGTTCTTTGCTAACTCCTAGGCTCAGGAGGTCACTCCGACATTCACCACAATGTAAAACACCCCCAACGTTTCTCCTGAATCCTCCCACCAAAGCTGTTCCTCACACAAGGCAGGATTGCTGTGAAACCTCTGAGGACTAGGGAATTTTGAAGCAAAACCCTAGACACTGCAGGTGCTTACTCAGCACCTCCCTCTATTTGTTCCCTGTTTTCCTCCTCTCACAGCATTAGCTCCGTTCCCAGAAGTTTAATTGCCTCTGAGGACAGAAGGTGCGGCACAAAAGTTGAATTAAAGCAGTAAACTGCTTCACATCCACACACCCAACTCATCTGAAAGGCCTGCACCAACCCTGTGCGCACTAAAAAGATGACCTCTTCCTGAAATCCAGTCTTGTCCAGGGAAAAACCTGAACTCCTCGGTCCGCTTCCCACGAGCAGCAGTACAAAGGGAGTCTCTAAACTGTTGAGGAGGAGAGAGGGAAGGAGCACGCAGGACGAGCAGCTCACTCCACCATTCACATCAGCCGTAAGCTTATATCCTTGCGGAGCCTCCGTGACACGGGGATCACTCACCAGATCTGCCCAACCCTGAGAAAAGCGCGCACTGGGACAGCGGGCACTGGGATTGCCGCTTCCTCTTTTTCCCTCCGCTCCGCGCCAGGCAACAAAGGGGAACATCTGGCCAATAGTCAGCTTTAATTACGTATTTAGAGTCAGGCTGAATATTTATGCTGTCATTAAACAGCCTCGGAAATAAGAAACCAAACAACTCTAATACTTGGTTTCCTGACAAGAGACTTAAATAGCAGAAACTTTTGCTTCAGATTAAATGCACTTCAATAGCAATTAATCGTAGGCTTTAAAAATGTATTGAGATAATTAACAAAGGCAGAGGGAAAAGAAAAGAAACAATCAAGTAAAACATAAATACACATCCAAATCGTATACTTTCAGGGAAAAAAGACTGTATGCATGCTAATGTTCCAGGCTCCCTCAAGCAACAAGACAACACACATAAAAATAGCATTTGCTGGGTACAGACATCTTTCGGAATGTCAAGGCAGTGACTACATTATTCAATATCAAGCCAGGTTGCCTAAGTTACACGCTCGGCTGTAGGTGTTCTGAATAATGCAGAAGCAGTATATGTGAGCGCATGTGACTGCTAGTTTCAGAAAGACGACCCTTTCCCAGAGAGCTTAGGATCTCCTTTAAAATCTGATGAAAGGAACCAAGTTAAAAAATGCATTTGAAGTAAAATTAGATTCTCACTCTGAAATAAAAAATGAAGGACTAAGGCACCTTAAATTTTGCTTTGTTTTATATTGATCAAAATTCACTATACAGATAAAAATAAATTCTAGAAAAATAAGTCATTATTTTTCCCTCATCACCTCTCTCCCTTGGAAACAAATTAAAAAGTATGTTTAATATGAAAGAAAAAATATTTTTCTAAATAGAAAAGGTCATCTTATCAAATGAGCCTGCTCTGGGGCTGAAGAGATTTTGTTACTTATTCCCTAGGAAGTTTGTCATTTTTATGGTCATTTTGATAGGTCATTTGGAATCTACAGGTTTAGTGGGTTTTACAAGCATAACAGGAAATGAGTCTAAATATAATGATTAAAATGTAAAAATACAGCAGATGACAGATTTTTAAAAGGATGGCACGAGTAAAGTCATCTCCATTCTCTGAACACCTGTTCTCATGAACACCAGGTGAGCTAAGTAGCTTGTTCCTTAAACAAGATCCAATTTTAGTGTGGGTCTGGAAAGAGTTTTTTCCCATCTCAGCAAACTAATACCAGCTGGCTTAGTACATTGCCGGGGAGTAGCAGCAGAAAGGGAGAATGTTTTTCTGACTCTTGAAACGCCCTGGTGTTACTCCGCCAGACAACCAAGGCACCCATCAGTGTTAAATTCAAGCACCAAACCCAGTACTTGTTATGGTATTAGTCTGAATCAGTGTTAAATTCAAGCACCAAACCCAGTACTTGTTATGGTATTAGTCTGACTACAGGGAGAAGCACGACTCCCACAGTAGGTTGGGGCAGATGTGTGCTTTACATTCCCTCTCAAGCATCTACCTGGGACCGAACACCTCTCAAGCACAGTCAAGAACAGTGATTTTACTGTATTTTGCATCTGCAGAGCCCTTCTTATCCTTGGTGATCCCCAGAAAGCTGCAGCCTCAGACCATTCAATTCAACACACAAAGGGTTCAGAAACACTGGCATGAACTGGCAGTACAGGAATAATAGCTGTCTGACCCAGCTCTGGCTTTAGCAGAGCTACCACATACACGTTCTCCACTAGCATCAATCAAAATTTCTTGAGAAAACTGGAGATCGCTGCAGTACCTTTCAGGGCCATATTCACATGTTGTGAGAGCTAGACAAAACTGCGGCCAGTCAGAGAAACGAGCTACGTGCTTCTCGCACATGATTACAAGGGTCTCAGTGAGGTACTGATGGGGTAGCACTGAGAATCCGTGAGCTGTAAACACTAGGCACCGAGATCTGGAAGGAATACGGGCATTTGAATATTGCTTTCAGTGCACCTGACAGCAAGATGTAAGACGTTATTACAGACACAGAGATCGGTGTGCCACTGAAGTCCAACACCAAGGCCAACACCAGTACCAGGGAGAGTTGCACCTTTAAAAAACACACCACATTTAAAACAACAGAAAGCAGGTGAGCAAGCCCTACATCCTGGCTCCCTATATCTACCTATATCTATAGCTTCCCTATATCAGGAATCCCCCATCAAGCACTCTGTCCATCTGCTCAATTAAAATTACCAGAGTAACCGTTTCACATTTCAAAGTTTCCTCTTATGTACGTTTTCAAGCATCATTAAACATACAATACCTGAGATTTTTGTCACCTGCGTAACTGTTACTGCAGTCTCCTCCTTCATTCTAGCTGCACACTTTTTCATCCTACAGCACTTTCACCTCTCCAGTTCTGCTATTGGTTCATGTATTAAAACTTAGAAATTATTTTTATTACCGAATCAACTGGCAACCTGTTTCCCTAGACGCAGTTGCTATCTTCCCCTTTCCTAAAAACAGCCTTTTATATTAATACTCAAGAAATCTCTGGAAAGACAAGAACAAGAAAAACTGTTCAGTGCTTTCACAGCCGTTCAATAAAGCAGCTTACTGAGTACATAGGAATGTAAAGGGTTTCCTCAAAAGGAACAGATTATGCAGTTTTCACCTGTCTTTTATACATTTCTTGTTCCTGGTATCCCAGCATCTCTCAGAAGTACATCATTCGGGGAACAGAGCCTGCACAGAATTCTCCAGCATTTCACAGCAGGATGTTTTTTCAGCAAACCTGCTAGGCTGTGAACACGGAAAGTCTGGTTCTGGTGCTCACAAACCTCTGGCAACGCACTTACTCAAGAGAGTACTTTCAAATGCAGAGATGGCAGCCCAGTGCTCACCATTGCTCACCACTGCTAACACCGTTTGGTTTTGCCACTTCTTTTACAAACTGTACTATGCAGGTATGTTGAACAATGAACAGTCCCATCACAATAATGTTCAAGAGTCTCCTCATGGATCCCAATGGCCTGTGCTAGGTGCTGTGCCAAAAAATGGGCTCAGTCCCAAAAAGCTTCCACTCATACTGTACGTCCTGAACTCCTTTCTTTCTTAAATTCACTGCCCTTCCTCTACCCTGGATGTATTAAAACCAAACACACACAAAAAAATCCAAACCCAAACCAACCAACCAAAAAACCCCAGAAGAAATGGGTTTATTATATAACTTAATGTGATCATACCTTCATCTGAGTATTACTGTCCAAATACGCACCCATCTACATAAACTAAAAAACACTATTCTGTCAAGGCATTTTTAAAACGTCAGGCAGTTTGTGCATCCATAGTGGCTTGTTTTACCACACATTTATCGCTCCAGAAGAAATAAAGCTGCACAGGCATCAGACAATAAACTTCGCTTTGCTACATGGTTCTTGTGAACACATACACTGCTTAAGTAAGCGATGAGCACGTTGGCTCCCACTGAAGACAATAAAAGCAGCAGATGGCTCAGCCACCTCTAAAACCAAGGAACTACAGTTGAGCAGGACAAAATTCTGCCTACCTTATTTCTTATGGTCTCCATTCCAGAGAATACATCATACTCCCCAGGTGGCATGTTTAGGTATTATTGTTCATACTCCTGCTTTGCTGACTGCTTCACTAAATTAAATAGCATTTACAAAATTGCAATGTTATTTGTAGTGCAAGTAACAATTCTGCCCCTTAAAATGTCCTGTACCAGTCTGAGTATACTGAATTCGACAACGTAAAGGGTAAAGTACTCAGAAAATTATCAGACTCAACAAGTGACACAGGAGTACATTCTCTCATTGTGCACCTGCGATACATAAAAATGTCATTGAAGAAATACATAGAATATATGAGAGTTAGTGGGCTCCTACCTAACTGCTTTCTGAAGGTTTCTGTGATCCAATTAAATACTGAAAAGGCAGCATGCTGAAAGATAAGCAACATATGATTGGCATGATTCTCAAAACAAATTGCATTCAAGGGGAAAATCTGAAACTAGAATTATATGCAGTCCACAGACTGATTATTCATTGGAAACAGACATTTAGGTTTCATGTAGGTACGTGTCAGCTTAAGGTTTGTTTTTTCCTAAGATGTTTGAGAAGCTGTGTGGGGAATATACAAATACAATAAAAATGTCAACCCAGATCCTCCAGATTAGTACGGAATGAACTGGAAGAGTGGGCACTATAACGCACATTAGATTTCATCCATCTCACCCTGTGTCTAGGAGGCAGAAGAGGTCACGCTGAGACAGATGCGTGTGCAGAGGAATAAAAGCAGCTTAAAGGCCAACTGAAGAAATGCAGACTAGCAAAGCCAGAGAGCAAACAAGAGAAATAACATGGCCAGTTTTACAAGAAACTACTTGCAGTATAGAGAGGAATCTATACCTCCACCTAAGGCTGAATAAATTGATTACTTACTGGAGCAAATCTTAATGAATTTCACTTCCATCCAACATTTAACAATGCAGTAGGACTGTGACGTTTTAGATGATGAAAGGAAATGAAAAATAACCAGAAACCCTCTAACAGTCTTAAGAAGTTCCTGGTGAATACAGAAAATGTTTTTAACATTTTAAACATATTTTGATAGGTTTTACAACTTTTAACATTTCATGTATTTGAACATCATATGAGTTGATTTTTACTTCTAAGAATGCTATCCAAAAAAGAAAAGGCTAAACTGTTGTAAAAGGTGTTTTACAAAGTTAAGTCTTAGAAATGCTCTTGAGACATAGTCTGCAAATACAAGTGATGTTGGATTTCTTTTCAGAGCATAACTTTAAAAAAAAAGATAGTTGGTAGAAAATTATATTTAGAACATCAAATGGTACCATTTATTCAGTCATGGGTAGATAAAGCATAGTAAATCACACAGACGAAGAAAAAATAGAAATACTCCTAGTGGATATCTTAGCATGAAACCACTGGTTGAAAGATGTTCTTAACAATACATTTAGGAAAATGTCAATAACTAACACATTTGTAAAAACTAAAAGGCTGAATCATCAGTCAATCACTATAAGTCATTTAGTTACTTTTGGATAAAATGTCTGAAATGAATGGTTGGAATATCACCATCATTTTCTCAAAATCTCAGTGTGCCACTCCTCTCTGTACATTCTTTGGTAACTATCACATACCTCTATTTTTGGAATCTTTAATGAGGGCACACACATATAAATGAAAGTACATAATATCCCAAATGAACAGAGTGAGGTTTTCTACTCAGTATCTAATTTATCTCACCATAGGTTACATGAGACCTCTGATCTTTTTTTTCTCCCTAATCACTAAAGGGACGTCAATTCCTTAAGATTACACCACTCTATCACTTGATGTAAAATCTTTCTGAAGAAAGACATCAATACCAGTTTTTGAAGGTTTCTAGACATGGAGTCTAGTATGCTAAAATAAAGACTATGAATCAGTAAGTTATATTATTCCTACAAAGCTGAGGAATTACCATGAGTGGTAGGAAGTAATTAAAAAGTCAAATTGTATAATAAGTAACAGCCAACAGTCATCTAACAAAGACATGGTTCCTTTTCTTAAAAGTATTTCATTTTCTACAAGGTTAGCATCACTGAAATGTGTAACATGTTTAGCTTCTATAAATACTGAATTAATTACGACAGCTACATAAAAAAGAGAAGCAAAAATAAGCTATTTCCTGTATTTACACAAATGTAAACGAGAATAGTTTGTCCCCAACTGCAGAATTCAATAATAAAGAAAAAAATAGAAAGAAGATGGCAGCACTCTACTGACTTAAAATGTAATTGAAAGCAGAAACCATGATTCAAATCTTGCTTTGATGAAGCATAAAGCTGAGAGTTGGAGAAGTCCGTGATTTGTCCATTCTCATTTGAATACAATAAACTGCACCAAAATCTTTAAACCGGCACATACAATGCGAGAAATACCCTTCCTCTTATTAAATCTGCTGGATTTGCCTGCGGTATTTTCAATAATGATTTATTATGCTAGTCTTCTGTGCCAGCAGAAAAGAATGTTGTTGACATTCCTTTAAGTGTTTAGCCTAAATTATTACTAAACTGCTCCAGTCTGGTAATTCAATAAACTAAGAATTTGTTCTTTCTTATGTTAAATGTTTTAAATGTTGCCACTTTCTTAAACTTAACTACCATAAAGATGATGCTTTAATCCCTTGAAGAAACATAATGAAATCATATTACTTTGCTTTTTCATGGACAAAAGAATCATATAATATTGCCACCATTAGGTGCAATAAAAGAACGGTGGTTTATTTCCTGGTAAAGATTACCATTTAGAAAAAGACACAACTGATTATTTTGGTATGCTACGTATGCATGTGTATCTTAAAAAAGCAGGATTTTCACTGACCACAAAATTATTCCATGCCTTTTTGTACTTAAGACACGATGGCAAACTCTGGCTGCAGCTTCTTTCAGCTGGATTCAAAGCCCATTCAAATCAACGGAAAACCTCCCAATGCTTTCAATAATTTTAAACCAGGCCCTGAAACACTTACGTTAGCTGATAGCTGCCTTGGTATCTAGGGACTGTAAATAGAATTTGGGAGTTTGTTTGTGTGGTTTGTTGTGGTTTTGGGTTTTTTAAAAAGGAGGACAGAACATGCTGAAAAGGAGACTAGATTGCTTTCAGGATCAACACCAGCAGATCTCAGCAAGGACGTCGGGAAAACCAAATAGAGCAAATGCGCCGAGATTAATGTGTCCACACCTCAGATGATCTTTGTTCACCGAGGGTCTCCTGGCTTTGAAATACAGGGCAGTGAAAGTAAACGTAGGTGCTTCTTTAAAATCAGTTCAGAAAATGTGTGTCGTATGGGCAGGGTGCAAACACCATAAAAAAAGCCATCACCTCAGGAAACTGCATTTGGTTTGTTTAGAATGGCAGCATAACATTTCATACAAAAAGAAGTGCGTGACCCTGTTTATCAACAGTGAAATATGTAAGAACACCGTTCAAATCCATTTGACGTCTCTCTTTCAAAGAACTGTATTTTGGGCTGAGTCCATATTTTCAATCCTTTCCTTTAAGCTTCCATATGACTGCTCTGTTATTTAGAAAGTAGTGACCTTCTTTTACTAATATAAAGAATGGGCAATTTTAAATTTGAATGTACGAAACTACTGCCATTAAAGTGTAATTTAATGCAGTGCTCAATGCAGGAGCAGGCCTCCTCCTGGAAAAGCCTTCTTCCAAAGAAGAAAAGAAACAGTCAGAGAGGACAAGCCTATATCAAATCAAATGGTTCACTAACATAATTCTGGTACTAGCATAAAGTAGGTCTTCAGATTGTATGACTTAAATAAGAACGGGTAGTAAACAAAAAGTAAATACAAAGGTACTGCTCAAGAACCAGAAGGAGCACACGGTGAGGAATGTACAGCGACTGCTGCAAGACGAATAAGCACGAGGAGATAAGAATAGTATTTTCTAAAACAAGGTCATTGCAGAAAAGGTTTCAGATTCCAGTCTATGTTTATAGCCTTTGGTGTCAAGCTGTCCAAGAACAGATCCAGAAAGACTGACTTTGTAAAAGTAAATTTTCTCTGTCATCCTTTTTCTCACCCGAGGTGCTATCTGTCAAGGCCTATAAACTTCACTCTAGATAGATTATGTTAATAAGACATGAAATACTGTATATAGCTACAGGGAAAACAGGGTGCTTGTATCAAATACATCTTCCTGTTCACTGATGCAAGATCTGAGGGGCACTTTCTACAGATAAATGGGTTTGGAATGACATTCATTTAAAACTGTATTCCCAGTCACAAAAGGACCATGCAGACAATGGACATGTACGCAATCCAGACATTGCCACAAATAACTATTTGTGGTCAGCCTTTCTTCCAACTTTTCAGTGCTGGATATTTAACCGATACAAAGGCAGCACACTTAACCCTCATCATCTCAATTTTGCACTTGAGGTAACTCCAACAACAGGTTTTAAAGCCAGTTTTTCACAGGCATCCATAACTCATTTACCACAGCACTGCATGGGTACTGTGAGGACTCAGTATCTCTCAAGACGTAAGGTGGGGAAAACAATAGTTTAGAAGCCCTCACTAATTCTGAATGGTTAATATTAGCTTTTCAGAGTCTAACTTACTGCTGCTTTCTCTGAGATGCAGCTGCTCAACATTAGAAAGAGCAAATGTCCAACATTTAGAGTACCTAGTGATAGCGAGACGCCTCTCTTGATTTTCAGATTCACAGAGGAACCTAATCCACAGTGAAAATCATAGGAGATAATTGTCAAATTGCTTTTCAAAGCCAGCTGGAAAGCTGTCTCCATTTCTAGGTCTTTTGACAACCTCATTGGCGCAAGTATTTTCCCTTGTAATAGACGTTTCTGTGTATCCATGTGTTCGCAAGACTTTATATTCTGTTTGCAATTATGAGGATTTTTGCTGGAAAGACAATTAAGTTTGCCTGGAGGTAGTTCTCTTAAAACTGTGTCTTCCTAGATGTATTTCAAATTTCAAGGACTTTGAATGATTGGATACAGAGTTATCACAGACAAAGGAGGGAAGCAGTTGTATTTATATGTGAACTCTTCTTGTGTGGTATGCATCAAGAAGTTTTACGTGGACACATACTATCATTTCCTCTCGATGTGGTACAGTTTACACACAAAAATACAATTTTAGATGAGCAATTACAATCCTAATTTTTTTCAATTCACAGCCAAATCTTCTCGTTATAGGCTCTTCTGTTTGTATTGCTTCTATATTTGGCTGGCCCTTCTCAACCGGTAAAGCTGAGCAGGTGCACTAGGTAAGAGATACAGACTGGTCTCTTTCTACGCCCCTGTTCACCAGGTGGGGACCACGGCTTTCTCAAAGTCCTACTGCAGCACATTTCTAAGCCTGCAGGTACCTGAGTTACTGCCAACAGGCAGATGCTGATATTCTTTCATGGTTAATAAGCTGCCTGCAACTTCAGCTGATGCCTCAGGATCTGAAGTAGAATTTTTTAAGTCGGATTTTCTGTCTTTCCACTGCTAGTGCTTTCTGATCCTCTCAGATGCTTTCAGCATCTGAAGCAACCTGGTCTAGTGGAAGGTATCCCCAGCCATGGCAGTGAGGTTGGAACTAGGTGATCTTTAAGGTTCCTTTGAGGGTGCCTATCTGCCTAGTATCTTTGTTTTCAGGTAAACTGCTAGCCAGGTTGTCTTCACTGCTCAGTTCTACAGTGTAACATGATCTGCCGTATACACCACAGTCCTGCACAAATGTCATATTTAATTTATATGCCTAAATTAAATAGACTTACGATGCAAATCTCAGGGCAAATGTGGATTTAACTAAGGGGGACCTAAGGCATGTACTTTTGCAGTACGAGACAGAAAAGGTTGACCACAACGTCATAGGGGGACAGCCATTCCCGTAAACCAGCAGGCATGCACAGCTACAAACCTACAAAACCCTGCTAAAAAGGCCAAAATTAAATTCTTTGCAGCATTTCCCAGTATTGGTTCCTTGCTCCTTGCTATTGAAATCAATCATCTCTGCAGGAAAATCTATGAGAACAGAAACACAGTACGCTCTAATCAAAAGCTCGAAAGGTGCAAAAGATGCAAGTTAAACACATGTCCATTGGATCAAGGTTCCCTAACTCCTAGTATCCAACTCCCTCAAGTTTTAAAGTAGGGAAGAGAGGAAGGGTGAGGCTATAAGCCTGTAGCCTTGCTGTTGTATCAGCTTCCATAGGTAGAAGTCATCCAGACAGATGATTTCAAAATCATGCTGGATCAAAACTGTTCTGGACCTTGAACACTTGAATCATCCTCTTTAAATAAAGCAGCAAGTGCAAAGTTTCCAATGACTGCAGTGTACTACTCAAGATATCATGTACTACACTAATCTACTCAAGAGGTGACAGAGGCACAGAAAACTGTGTAAGGCCAGCATCTGAAAGGAAAGGTTGCAGACTCTTGGACAAACACAGATGATAAAAGCATTCCTGGCGGTTGTTGCTATCTAAGCATTCTGGAATAGCCAAGGACATCTTCAGAATGGCACAGTATCATCTTCAGAAACTCCACTCTCATTAACTATTTTGTTCATGCAGTGCTTGTTTTGTCCCTCAACGACCTTGCACGACCCTCTTTAAAGCCAACAGAAGGTAAATACATTCAGACAAGAACAAAATAGAAATCAACTCCTCACAAAACCAGACACAGGCTTTGAGTTGACAGACAAGCCTGTGCCCAGTAACATTTTGGGATAAATATCACTTTGATTTGTTCTCCAGGCTCAAACACATACCATAGATCCAATTAGAAACCAAAACTGCAATCACCAACATATTGGCAATGAACTGGACAAATCCTGAAACAAAACTGCACACAGAAGCCAAATGCAAGAACAATCAACAAAAATCTAAAAGAAAAGCTGAACAGATCTGAGAGAACACCTAGGGAGGCCGCACCTCGAGTACTATGTCCAGTTTTGGGCCTCTCACTACAAGAAAGAGATCGAGGCCCTGGAGCGTGTCCAGAGAAGGGCAACGAAACTGGTGAAGGGGCTGGAGCACAGGTCTTATGAGGAGCGGCTGAGGGAACTGGGCTTGTTTAGTCTGAAGAAGAGGAGGCTGAGGGGAGACCTTATTGCCCTCTACAACTGCCTGAAAGGAAGTTGTGGTGAGCTGGAGGTTGGCCTCTTCTCGCAGATAACCAGTGACAGGACAAGGGGGAACGGCTGCAAGTTGTGCCAGGGAAGGTTCAGGTTGGAGATTAGGAGAAAATTCTTCTCAGAAAGGGTGGTCGGGCATTGGAACGGGTTGCCCAGGGAGGTGGTGGAGTCACCGTCCCTGAGGGTGTTTAAAGAAAGGTTGGATCTGGTACTTAGGGACATGGTTTAGTGGTTAATAGGTGGTGGGGGGATGGTTGGACTAGATAATCCTTGAGGTCTCTTCCAACCTTAATGATTCTATGATTCTATGAACATAAGTATTTGATCATGTCCCCACATTTCACTAGAGCAACAAAAGATGTCACATTGCTCAGACGAAACCCTCTTTGTTCCAAAGCCTGAATTTTACAATAAATTTGTATCCTTCAGTTACCTTCTCTTCTTAGGCATAAGTGAAGTCACCTGCAGGCTTCATTCAGTGCTCTCTACAAAACTTACAAGCATTCAATCACTGACAAAATATTTATACCTTTTCAGTGTTATTCTCACCGTACCTGCCTTTTCAGCATCCTCATGCACGGCATACAATGTACCAAAAAAATGTTACGACAGGAGCTCCAGAAACACACAGCCAGTGCTCACCTCACAGCTGATGACACTGTCCCAGCTGATTAATTTGTGCCCTTTGATGTGACTTTTTTTTTCAACCAAATTAATATGCAAGCTTAACTTTGCAGAGGAAATCAATCAAGTTCTGCTTATAATTCCAACAGTGTAAATCTGAAGCAAGTCCATTGTTCTATTCCCAATGTTACAGAAACACAAAGACAGCATTTTAGACCAGCAGCACTGTGAAGTGTGATGCATATCTAAAATCAGACACTAGTAAGGCAGAAAAATTACATTTTAGATTGGCAACAATGTCCCAACATTGCACAAGGTAAACAAACGGAAGGTAGCTTCAGAAGAAATAATTTGAATATCCTGTAAACACTGCTAATTTCTGAACTAATCCCAACAAAAAAGCTTGCTGTCACTGGTGAATACACCACTCAGCAGTGATCAAGAAATAAGCAAAGGTTTAAGAAGTACAGAGGAACAGAAGTAGAAAATTGTATCTCAAAGACTGTTAAACATGATGCTCTCACCTAGAATACTGTATTCGGTTCATACTGTCATGTAAGGTATGTAAGAACCAAATAGGGTTCAAAGTGCACTATAAGAGTGATTTAGAGACATTTTTCCATATAACAGGAAATTGTTAAGATTGAGATTGGAACAGAGGACATACAACTGTAGGACAAAGTTCTGACAACACACAACTCTGCCTGATTAGACTCACCAGGTAGTGCGCAAGGACAGAAGAGAGAACCTCAGTTCCAGAATCTACCAGACGTCTTTAATGAAAAAGAATCCTGAATAGTTACGAACAAGCCATGTAAGCCAAGAAACTAGACGACATGCTGCAATAATATCAAATGGTGAGATAGAACAGTCCCCAAAAGATGACTAGTAAACTGTCAAAATATCCATTTGCCCTACCATGCTAGCCTACACACCCAAAATCAGTTTGCAGCTGCTAACAGGTTAGCACAAGAAGAGGCTCAGGTGTGTAAACAGAATCAAGAAACCTTCCTGTTTCTTGAGGATGTTCTAGGTGTTTCCTAGAGAGGCAAGAGACATCTTTACTTAGGCCCAAGCAGGTAACAGTGAGTTCCCACACCCCAACTAACAGGTCCGCTGCAGCAGCTAAGCACTCTTGCAGAAAGCTTTGAGAACAAAAAGCAGCCAGGCATGTGAACCAAAAATGTCTGGGATTCAGGGGTACCATTCTCAGACAGGCATCAGCCTTGACATCTTCATTTCTGGATTTTATTGACTAGCTTACATTTTTTGTTTTAAATTATTTAGCTTTTACTAGCATTTTTCTTTTTTTTTTTATTTATTTTTAACATTAGGATGTACCACACCTACGTGTTGTGGCTGTGTCAGGAGACTGGAATTAGGATTAGCAGTACAAACACGTCAAAGAGACAGACGTAGAAGACATGCCATAAAAGGCACAGCATGGTTGAAACTTAAGCTGAAGTGCTACACGAAATACAGAATTGCTACCTTGTGGCATCCTCTTATTACACTCAATATTTAATCCTGCATATTCTTTCTTGTGCTAAATCATGATTGTTTCCTTTTCTTCTGACAATAAATCAAATCTGATGTCCTAATTACATACTCCAGTAGTTTACAGGTCCGTGGGGAGTAAAAAAAAGGACACAGCTGCATCATGTCACAGAAACTATTCACCTATTCACCTTTCCACTCAAAACACTAGCGTCAGCTCAGAAATGCATCAGAAAGTTGTCCACTTCTTTTGCAACCTGCAAACTCCTGTCAGTCAGAGACAACGAGCAGAGTTCTCAAGTAACAGTAGGGAATTAGTAGTCTCCAGCTCCACATCAGTGGGAAAAATCTGACCTTTCCTAAACCGATCCAGAAGATCCCCTGTGTCTAATATATAAATATGTGCATAAACAAAGATCAGTTAAAACCTGCATCAACAGCTCCCTGTTGCCTTTTTGTACAGAGAAGATTTTCAGAAGCATAGTGGCAGATGAGCCCCAGCTTCTCACCTCCTTTTGGAAAATCGCTGTTGAAATATCATCACTGGAATCCACAGTTAAATATATCCTGTCCTTATTTTCATCACATATGTTTTGCATTTCTTATTAACTATCCCATAGATTTAGTTTGTTGAAAACTCTTTATGTCTTTTTTTTTTTTCCTATGAAACACACTGGCATCAGTGTTTTCTCTGGATGACTCCTCTAATGGTTTCTTAGCTGCCCTTCAGTTTTGTTTTGGTTTTTTCTAAGTTTACAGTTTATTCAGAATCACGCTGCTCTCTTAATCTCTTACCAGACCTGCTGTTCTCTTCATTCCTATGTTATGTCTTGAGCTACATTAAGATTACTTGGAAGTTAAGAAACAGGATTAAATCCTTGTTATTAATCTTTATGACCATAACAAAGCCTAATGGGAAATTGGAGGGAATTCAGAGAAAAGTGAAAATTATTAAGGTGTAGTACACATTTAATGACTTTCAAAAGGCAGTGGCTAACTAACAAGGGTGTAATCAGTGTTACCTAAACTTTGACAAGAATCTGAGACATACAGGGTCAGACTCAGTGGGAGATAATTTTTTACTATTAAAAAAAGTGTAACAGGATGGAAAGGAATATTTATACTAAATACCAGAAAGTACTTTAAAATCATAACTCTTAAATTCTGAGCTTATCTGATGGGAAAATTTATACAGGACAAAACAGTAGAAAATATGCTGTAAAGGTTGTATGATATTGGCAGAGGGAAGGAAACTACCTCATGAACTATTGCTTTTGTGTAGTTTTTTTAGAATTTGATCAGATTATTCTCTTTTTTTGGTGTCAGTGTAAGTCAACTCTCATGAATCTGTGAGTCATTCTTATGAAAAGAAAAAAGTGATCAAGTCAGGAACTGTTTAGATATTGTCCTAAATCTTTATCTACAAGATTCAAATTGAAGGTCTGTTTTTCAGAACCCAAAAGGATCATACTTTCATTTTTAGACAAGTTTCCTAATCACGTCCCATGTTCCTGGGCTAGTTTTCACTGAGAAAATCGGCAACAGCGTCCAGAGAACTCTACAGCTGAAACATTAATCTTTTTCCAAAATTTGGTTGTGGTGTGCAGACAGGGAATACAGTCCCTTGGAGAAGGTGACCTTATGGGCATCAGACACGCTGGAAACATGAAAAAGAAAGTCCTTTGGGAGTGATATGAGGGAAGGCTGGAATTTAATATTCTGGATACTAGATAGAAGAAGGGGCCCCAGCCTCACTGCTACCAAGTGCAATCACATTACAGTTTTTTGGTGCTTAACTCCACCAACCAAAGACACTTTTTGGCAGATATTTCCTAAAGGTTGAGGTCAAATGATAATGTTTGGAAAATCAAAAGAAATTATCTGTAAAATTTTAAGGACATGTCTCTGTTTGACATAATATGTTTGTAAAAGGTCCTAAAATAATGAGCAAGCACCAAGAGGCATAACAGATAGGCAGGAGACAACTTTCTAGACTTAGAGAATTGCTTCATGGCAAACTCTTAGGGTGGCTTAAAGTGACCAGTCTTCCCAGCTGAATACATCACATACCTTCTGCCTGTATCACATGGCTGTGATATCCCCTGGCACACTGTCACTAATCATACAGCATATCCATTCTTCTACGAACTTCTGGTTCTGCTGCACCTGCACAGATCTATAACTGTCCATGGGAACTGAGTCTGCCCAAAGCTGCTCTGTGTCTGTATTTGCAGAGAGTTTGGGACGGATGGCAGCAGGACACTGGTGACACTCCCTGAGCACTTCACGCCACCTGTTTCTGGCTGTTAGTTTCTTCAGGCTCCAGCACAGAATTACCTGTGGTACACATGAATTGTTCCAGTGTGGCAGCTGAAAGCATTTTTTCTGGAAGACCTTGAGCTTGCCTGTCACACTTCTTACGAACTAGTGGGGTGTCACCTAGGAAAGAACAGCAACGAGAAGTGGGCTGCTGCTGTCAAGTATTCACCTCGACTGCAGCCTGTCCCTAAGGCACTATCAGGAAAAGGCATGGCCCAAGCAGCTCACTAACTTTATAAACTGCCCTGCTGCACAACAGATATCCCACCAGCTGGAAATCAGCAGTCGGTGTTCGCCGTGAGGTACTGCGCATACAGTTAATATTGACTGCAACTGTGCAAGTTCTTCGATTAGCGTCTCTGTTTACAGAATTGTCTGTAAAACCACAAAGCTGGGATTTTTCTGTGGCTTCTAAACAAAGCTAAGCTCCAAAACTCAACAGAGTATAAAGCTCGAACATTTTACCCGCCTTTGGAAATCTCAGCCACAATGACCAGTTTGGTTTCCTCAGAAACAGCCCCTCTCTCTTAGCTGTGTAACAGCTAAGACTCAGCAGGCCTTAAGCTAACAGCTCTCCATTCAGGGGGAAGGGAAGGAGTCCTGATTCTGGAATCTGTTTTGCCCCTCATCCACCAGACTCCACTATCAAATGACACTGTGACACTCCTTCCTTACACATTGGAAGAAAGTTAAATTTCAACAACGGTGGGCTGGGAGGGATGGGCTGTTTCCCATTTAAAACTCTGTCACGCTTTTTGCTTACTTTGTTTTGCAATTGTTTTACAACTCTGCTGTGGTTTATGGATGGGAATATCTTAAATAAATAATGGGATAGACCAATATTGCAGTATCATTTTTCCTTCCCCCACCCCCTTTCTTTTGCTTTACAGGAACAGCCAGGACCAATGCAGAAGGTACTTGACTTGGCAGTTAATGACCAAGGCAAAAGGTCGTGTACAAAAATTTAGCTTCCAAGAAACTCAGTTTAGCAGTTATCACTAATTGAGTCTGAGGAAAGCTCAGACCCCAAGCACTCAGACACTCCATTTCTCCTTATCTGTCAGTGAGTTAATTGCTGCCTCTTTTTCCACCTCAAGAGAGGCACCGGCCACTGATGAAACCAGAGCACCCAACTTTTGAAAGTGTGACACACATTGATCCAGACTTTTCCAAGTGACCTTTCAAAGGCCATTCTTTGTGCTTCTTTCAAAACATTAAAATTGTGATCTTTCTTTGCTGTCTCTAATTATAAGGTTAATCCAATTCTCACTAAGTACAACAACAGTATTAATATTGGCTTCAACAGGAGTGGAAACATGGAGTTATATTAGGCACCCAAAGATGATCTACTTTTCACAAGGTCACGGAGTCTGGAATCAAAGAGCAGCTGTAACTTGATTGCAAGCTGCTCTGATGCTCTGGGGTTTCTTGGCAAGAAGCTTGTGTTGGTTTTTGATGAGCTTCTTTGTGGATATATTTAACCAGATCCTTGGGAAAATCCTTCTTGTGCTAAAATTAGGATTCAGTGACCCTAAGAGACAAAAGTTTCTGTAACACTAGGTAGAAGTATAATCTGTGACATTGGTTTTCAGGCTAGTTTAGCGGACTCCTCATCTTTATCTAACAATACACTGCCATCGTGTGGTTCAGTGTACCAATGACAATATTTAATAAGACATGCAAAACTGCTGGGATGTTTCCAGAGATGTTTCACAGCTTTAATTTCTATTATGCTAATAATGTACCCATCTTATGGTACAATATGTTTCCAGGGTATTTACTGAAAGTTGCAAAAAAAAGAGAAACAAATTATATTATTCCTCCCTTCAAATTAGAAGAGTTAAAAATGGTCAGTAACATTACTCAAAATGAACTGTATTTTATTTGCTCTTCTTTAACAGTGGACTGTTTCTAATGCAGACCACTGTCATCCTTCCATTTTCTTTTATTAATTCAAAAGGGGTGAGTTCTTAGAATAACTATATTATTATATATATGTCTGTGTGCTTTTATGCACATAACTTTATTGAGCTCATGTTCAGTTGCTTCTCTGACTTGAGAAACAGCAAATGGCTTTCTAGTCACTCCCTCAGTCCTTTATCTTGTTACAATACCTTGCTGTCTTAGCCCTAAGTATTCAGCTATGGATTCCAAAAGGCCAACCCACTGAAAGCCTCTCATGAACTTCTAGAGCTGCAGTAGAAAACGTAACCTCTTCACTCCTTTCCCCTAAATTTAAGAATTTGAAAGGGAACCGATCAGCATGTCTACTGATCGGTTTTTCAACATACAGAACAGTGAGATCACACCTCATCGTCTCTACTACAGAACAAAAAAAAAAATAAAAATTTGATTACCGTGAGCACAACATTCACAGAGGGACAGTCATTTCCTGTTTGCACTCATGCAAAGTGCTCATTATCCAGCTGGCAGAAGAAACTCACTGTTTCTTTTTCTTCCCTGGAATCTTGTTCTTAACAGCTAATCCTGCTTTTAAAAAAAAAAAAAAACCCATCTGGTTTCACAGTGCTAGAAAGTCAATGCTGGCCAGGAAAGTCAAGAGTTGTAAGTAGCGCATTATCTAGGATGGCAGAATAGAACAGAATAGATGATTTCATTTGGAAGGGACCTACAACGATTATCCAGTCCAACTGCCTGACCACACATTCCCACGCATCCTGTCACTGGATCCAAGGAAGAAGAGCTCAGCACCTCCCTCTCCACTTCCCTTCCTCAGGAAGCTGTAGATAGTCACGAGGTCACCCCTGAGCCTCCTTTTCTCCAAACTAGACAAGCTCAAAGTCCTCAGTCACTCCTCACAGGACATTCCTTCCAGCCTTGTCACCAAGTTTGTTGCCCTTCTCTGGACACATTCAAGGACCTGAACATCTTTCTTATACTATGGGGCACAGAGCTGCACACAGTACTCAAGGTGAGACCACACCAACGCTGACATAGCAGGATAATTTGATGCACCCCAGGATGTGGCTTGCCCTCCTGGCTGCCTGAGCACACCACTGACTTGTACCGAGTCTACTGTGAACCAGCAGCCCCAGATCCCTTTCTGCAGAGCAGCTCTCCTGCCACTCCTCTCCCAGTTTATGCTTGTGCCTGGCATCACTCCATCCAAGCTGTAGGATCCGGCACTTGGACTTCTTAAATTTCATCCAATTAATCATTGCCCAATGCTCTAACCTATCCAGATCCCTCTGCAAGGTCTCTTGTCGCTCAAGGGAGTCAATAGCACCTTCCAGATTACTTCCTAAAGTAAATTCCACTCCTGCATCCAGACCGTTGATAAATATTTTGAACAGAACTGGCCCTAGAATTGAGCCCTGAGGAACACCACTGGTGTGCTGTATCACACTGGTCTGGTACTTTTTAAGAATGACTCTGACATGGCAGGCTGTCACAGGTACAGACTCATAGCTGTTTGTTACTGCACAGTGAACAAGCAACAGCTTGCTTTTAAAGGCTGTCTTTATTCACAAAGATTGAAGTAGCATCTCTAAGGGACTCAGTTGCTACTTTCAAATAAGCAACTTGCTTGGAGAAGACAGCATCAAGGCTCATACCAGATATTTGTCATCGCATGTGCATGGGAAAAGGTGTTCCTGACTCAATCATTAGTGCAATTACATTATGTCTTGAAATACAGTAATATTTTTCTGATCTAAAGTTAATAAAAAATCAAATCTGCTTTCTTTCTGGCACTTACATACACACACCTACACATAAACTTGTAAAGTTCATTTATATGCATAAATTTACATATATAAAAACATACGAATTTACCTTTATATATTCAGTTTCCTTGTCTTACAGTGTAGCCTTTAGCTGTTGTACTGGGAGGACAGATACACTGGAATATCCCACAGGTTCTTTGAGATGTTATGCCATATACTGTATTACATCACATTCTGTTATGTTCAATAAAATATAGAGGGGTCTTTCAAAGACCCTCATCCTTCCCAATTCCCCTATTTTGATATTTCTCTTTCTGTATCACGTTTCGTACGAAGTGCAGCTGGACACAGCAATCCAGAGGAGGGCGTCCTATTGCTTTGTATAATGACCTGAGTCCAGATAGCCGCGGGGAGGGGACGGCAAAGAGCCAGGGCACTCTACACCAGCGTCACATCAGCAGTGGATGTACCACGCACAGGTAACAGGAGACAGGTGAGTAAACTAAGCTGAGACACCCTGCGTCCACCACCTCCTGGGTAAAGCTGAGTGCTCACTATACACTTTAACTCCGGGAGACGGCTGCCCACCCGGGCCCCCGCGCTCACCAAAATCTGGGCGCTGTCTGTCTGCAGCTCTCCGGCACACCGCAGCCTGCTCCTACTCCCTGTCTCCTAGCACACCGCAGGCTGCACTCGGCAGTCTTTCGCTCTTCCCCTGAATTCTGCAAGAAAATCATCCCACAGCTCTTCCAAGATTTCAGGAGGGTTTTGCAGCATGAAAGGTTTGGACTGAAAGGTGAAGATTTTGACCCTAGTCAACTGTCTGAGCTGGTAAACATCAATTGCTTCCCAGAATTTTAGGCCGAACTCGTTGCAAATCCATATTTAATATTGAACCTGAGCCAGTGTCTACCAGAAAAGAGCTTCCGTATCCCTTCTGAAAAAGATTGTTCAAAATCAGAGACTCAGCAGACAGGCCATCATTACAACTTGCTCTTTCGTAAACAGATATCAAAATTAACAAGAAGAGGCATCCTAAAACATTATTTGGGACAGTAACCGACATAAAAAGCTTATCAGAGAATTTGGACCTCTGAGTTCCAAAGGAAATGCCTGCGAACCCTGCCCCTTTTGAGACTTACTTTACTGATTCTGTGCCTGGGAAAACCCTCAACAAATCAAGAATGAAAGAAATCCTGCCTCTGAATGAAAGTTCTCTTTTAATTAGTACCTTTGTAACAAGAAATTGTTCCTTTCCTACAGTCAAAGAATATTTTTAAAGGGGAAAAGCTAGCCATGAAAAAAATGATTCACTAATTGCTGAAAGGAGCATGTTTGCTTAAAATGGAGCAAAAATATTTCAAATCACTCAGTGATGAAAATAAAAAAATACTATAGGAATGGGATATTTAAAGACAATTACAATGTATATGAATGTTGCACTATTTTAAGTATACAATAGTTATAATGTTATTGACTGCCATATATTACACAGAAATAACTACTAGAGGTTACGTTTAATATTTCAATTCTGTCACATTTCAATGACTTCATTTGGTAAAGATTTTTATTGAGTGAAAGCTGGGATAGCTTTCATGTCTTCTACTGTATTCTGCTGCTGTAGTATTGAAGTCAATGGGAGCTTTTTCATTGACTTCAGTAAGAATTGAACTTCACAGCTCCAGTCAAAGGGAGGGATCTTAGATCATCTTGATGAAAGGTAGGCATTTTGAATTGCTAAACACAGTTTTTGACAACTTCTGGTCAAATGAATATCTTGAGGCAGTTATCGAGCGTAGACAATATCATACTCCGCTGCCCTATAAAATATACACTTCTACATTTTCAAGGTTTCTTAAACCTGAATTTCCTGTCTTGACCTGTGAACAGTTACTGTGCATTGTTAATCAGTTATGATGTTTCATTCCTGTGACGTTTCATTCCAGAAGACCTGCATTTCAACACCAGAGATGCTGGTGCTGTATCTGCCAACATAGCTTGCAAAGTGCTTCGAAGGAAATATAGCACAGATTTAAGATGATCGAGTTGCCCAATATAACACATGATAGAGCCAGTGTAGTCAGTTCTACCTGACCAATGAAAAAGCCTCATTCTTTCCACAATATTCAGCAGGTTCTGCAATTTTTCTCTCTACAGGAGACAAAATGTTAGGTTACAGAACCCTTAAAATTCCCTGCTGGATCTCACAGAATCTGCAAGTCCCACCCCGCGGGGAATGCCACTTTCCGGCAGTCTCTACACATTCCCTGAAAGAGTTCAAATTCTTTACACCAATTGAACGCATTTCTTGTCTGGTTTGAATGGCAGACTGAATGGAGACACTTGAGAGTTCTTGGTCGCAGACATTCTAATTGATCTCTTGGCTGCAACATACTGTAATTTGTATGGAAATATGCATTTCTCTGTGTAGGCTGTCCTGCAGTGGACTAAGCATAGTCATGTCACCTAACAAGAGCACTTTATGAACCATAATTTTCTCTGTTCAAATTATATCTCTCAACTTAGGAGGTACATGAAGAACCTTTCCATATACACACACACAGGAGAGAACCTGTCAAAACATGTAGCTTTGATAACATTGACTCAAAACATGAATGCTTAACAAGAGCTCTCTATGAAATACATGAGGAAGAGGCTAAAAATCATGTTTGCTTAGGCTAAAGAGATTTCCACACTATCTGTAAGACAAATTTAGCTGTGGCGTTTGCAGTGCAAATCTCATTAGGTAGGCTGGTAAGTTCTGCACACAGGAACAGACTTCTAAGGATTGTTCTGCAAAGAGGGGGAATTGGCAGCACACAGAGCACTTCCCACTCCCTGTGCTGCGGGATCTGGTGCATCCCCAGCTGTGCTATAAAGCAGACCTGTCAAGTCTCATGCACTGACTCATTCTTTTGTATGTGACTCTGTCACTGCCAGCACCGCACATTTTTACATGGCAGTACCATGGCTTCTCTCCCACTTTCGGATCCCACACATCAGATGCAGGTGGTCAGTCTGAGCTGCGATTATCTGACCAGCTGCATCTGATGCGTGGGTCAAGGAGCAAAAGAAAGGTCATGCTACTGGCACTGCAGCTGGAGAATGTGCTGTTTAGCAGGACCCAGTGCTGACAGGAGCCCTGCTTTAAGCCATGCTCCCCTCTTAAGGCTATGTCCTGCAGGATTCAGTTCGTTAATGACTGGACATACTTTTATCACCTAACCTTGCACAGAAATGTGTGCCCCAGCGCATGGAATCTCACGTGTCTGAAGACCGGATACTTAAGAGGTCTGTATTTACAGGCTTAGCTTTTTCATTAAATTTCTGCATGAGAAAGAAATACAATGAGAACTTAGAGATCTGGCTGATATTTCCAAGAAACCTTTTGCTGACCCTACCTTTACCGTTATGCTATTATTGGTCAGCTCTTGAAGACATAGAAACAACCACATGAATTCTGATCTTTTTTTTTTTTTCCCCCTTGGTTTACAGAATATAAAGGCAATAAGGAAGTACCTCTGGTGAAGGTAACACCTGTGAGCTGTTTTATGCGTACTTATGTCTCTCTTTGTGGCAATCAAAAATTACATTTCATAAATACATGTTTGTATGCATTTACTTAAAATGAAAAAGGCAAGTACTTCGTTGCTGAGATTTTAAATGTCATCCACCCAAAATAAGCTCTGTAAACATTTTAGCCGCTCTCAGTGCAGAAGGCCAGTGACTGACATATTAAAAGCCTGAAGGCTGCAGTTATTTACAAACTCTGATTTTCTAGATTCTTCCACGTGTTTAATACCCTTCTTCATAATCAACCTTCCCACTGCAGTTGACTGACAGACTTGTTAACAACAATTTTGGTTATTCCCAGCATTTCCTTCTCTGGCCTGATTTTTCATCGCCTTCAGAACTATGCCAAGGAAGATCAAGAACTGAGAAATACCTCTATGCAGAGAGTTTCCATATGGTCTTGTGTATCATTTATTCCACACTGACGGATGCAGCAGCCTTCCACTGATGCACACAATTCTCTGTGGCAGTCCCATAAAACCAGGAATAGCACTGCATAAACAGAGATATTATAAATTAGCATATTTTAACAATTTTTCTCACAAATATAGCTCAAAAAATGCAGTAAACCAAGGCTGATGAAATAATTAGATAAGTTGTGCCTTTAAAATAATTAGTATTTTATGCTTTATTTGACAGAAGAACTCCCTTTGGCACTCTCCACTGACAACCACAATTTGTTTAGAGTATCATATTTCTTGGAACACAGACATTTGTTCTTTAAAGCATTAAATCTTTCACTGCACATGAAAACCACGGTCCTTACATGTAAGGAGGTCTTCTGGTCTTAAAGATCGGTCATTCCTATTACATTGCTTGGCTCTCTATTAGTCATGTGCAATTGCATTTATTCTTTATGTACTGAACCCTAAACATCTGCTAGGCTGGAAAATCTTCTTTGTGCATTTTTTTTATTTCATTACATCTAGAGGTACAAACAGAAAACCCATAAGAAACAATATGCAATCCAATCTATCTCAAGTATAAAAAGACAATTAAAATAACAAGGTTATTTTGTATGTGACAGTGGATAAATCCCAACCAGACATTCTGTTTAAAACTTAAAATTACTAATTTCTGCTAAAACCTTTTATATGGAATGCCTAAGTTTTGCTATCCGTCATATAAGGTAGTAAGCAGTGGCAATGTGCCATAGAAAAGATACGAAAATGAGAAGAGTCAAATATATAGGTTATAAGGAAGATATTAGATAGATGTAAGGAAGAAATTTAGATTAGACATAAGGAAGAAATTCTTCACTCTGAGAGTGGTGAGGCACTGGCACAGATTGCCCACAGAACCTGTGGCTGCTCCTGGATCCCTGGAAGTGTTCAAGGCCAGGTTGGATGACGCTTTGGGCAACCTGGTCTACTGTAGGGTGTCTCTGCCCATGGCAGGGGGGTTGGACCTAGATGATCTTTGAGGTCCCTTCCAACCCAAACCATTCTAGGAGTCTATGAAGTACTTTAAGAATTCAAAGTATGTTTCAGACAAGTAGGTATCAGTAACACACACACACACCCCCGCAGTGTCTGAGAAAACTGTATGAGTATTCAGAAAAGTCATTAATTAACCCTTTGCTTAAGCTTCGATAGCAGTCTATCGGCAATCCCACTCTGCAGAACAGAACATGTATTTGCTTTCTCTAAGTATTTTCCTCTCTCATTACAGCATTTTTAACTATTTTTGTTGACTGCTATTTCTGATCAAAGTGAAATAAAAATTATCCCCTGCAGATATTGTTCACCCTTTCTGTTTTCCTATAGTCAAACAAACCCAGGCATTCATGAGTATTAACAGCTGTCAAAATTCCACATGAGGTCTGAATCCCTAGTTATCATTTTCCACCCAAGAACTTGAGCTTTCCTGTTCCAACAACTCCTTGATTTTATTTGCCACATTTCACCCATAAAATTCCACCCACTGCCTTTCGAACAATGCAAACACTTCCACATGTGCGACCACCAGCTACAAGCAGCTTTCGCTACAGGTATTTCACTAACCCTTAAGGAACTGAACTTGGTCTTCGAAGTGATTGTACTAGTGGAGTCTCATGCTGTCCCTACCTCCCACAATGTGGCTTCACCAAAAAATACATGGGAGCTAGCTTGGTATTTTGGCTGTATGAAAAGATATACCCTACATGCAAGAGGAGCTTAGGAAAGCTTAACGAATTCTCCAGAATAAAACTCCCCTTCTATAAACATTCCCACCCATTCACTGTTCCTTTCTTAGGTTTTGCTCACAGCTCAACCAATAGCTGATCTTCCACATCTACTTTAACATCAGTGGAAGAAGGAATGGGATCTACATTTGTGGTCCACCTTTAAGTAATGCACCCGCATGCTTCCATTTAGAAGAGAAAATGTTGCTGGAAATTTCTGGCAGATAAGCCATCTTGTGCAAAAATCTATGTTTTATATATCATGTTGCCTGCGTGTCGCCTACTTTGTACACACTGAAACTCAAAACAAAGGAACACCCTCACTTCCTAGTTCTCAAAAATCTTCTCTCGTCTTCCTCCTCTCTCCCCCAGTATTTCTAGTAGGTTAAGCAGTTCTCCCACACCAGCACAGAGGGCAGACATAAGAAAATCTCATTATTATACTGGGCAGTACATTATCACAATGGTGATAGAAGGGGTAACTCTATGCAGCCTGATCTGGCTTCTAGATTTGCAGTCAAAAAACCGCTTAATTTTAAGGATCAGATTATGATTCCTACTACTTTCCCATCATAACAAAAGATTCAGATATTAAGACTTCTGTCTTTATTAACTGATAATTTATAGTATTTTGGATGTCCATGACTTTATTTACTTAGTTTCTCTGAGACAGAATGAAAAAATTCATTCTTGAATGTTTTCTGATTTTATTCATCCCCAAAATTTATTTAATTCCATTCTGCTATTGAATGCAAAACAGCTGGACAAGAGAAAAAAAGGAGGGAGAGGGTGCTCTAATGGCCAGATTTAATTAATCAAGGAAAGGGGCTATCCATGCCTCCTACTGGCAGGTTTGCAACTCTGTATTTTGCTTCAGTGGGCCCTTAGCAAAATTTAGAAATAAACACAGGACAGAGAAATTAAAAACAAGGATGCGGAGGCTGCTCTTTGTTTGGGTTTGATTCTAGCTTCCTCCTACTCTTTTCCTCCACTCTTTCAAAATAACAAAGCAAAGATACACACCTCATGACCCAAATTTATACTTATTTCCATTTTAAAAGAAGATTCACTCCCTTTTTTTTTTTTTAATACCATAAAGGCTGAATAATCAACTAACCCACTGTGTTTAGGTTTCCCTGAGTGTTTCAGAGAGATTTGTTAAAGATATAAAATAGCACATCAAACAATGAAAGAGCTTGTTTCCCCAACCATTTTTGTTGAAAGCTACTTTGTATATGTTCCTATGCAACAAAAATTAAGTTTATGTGTAGGTGTTCCATGTTTTTACAAACTCTACACTCCTTAGTTGTTATAAGATTAAAACAATTTTCTCCCTCAGTAAATGCTTCCCTTGAAAACCACTGGAAGCACATAATTCATCTGTCCATTTATAGCTTTTATTTTCTTCTAGGCACTGAGAAACTGCTGATTGTGATTGTTGTTTTCCCTTTTAAGAAGCCCATGTTGAACAAGTGACAGATAAGACAATTTAATGTTTCAGTGACCATACAGATCAATTTTTCATTTATTCTGAAGTTTAAAAGAAAAAAAAAGATAGGCAACCCAGGTACGATTGCAGGGATTTTGTTTAGCAAATTATTCTTCTATACCCAGAAAATTTAACAGGCACTCTCATTAAACCTGCAGGGAGTTTTAAGGTAGCTTTAGTCCTAATTTTTTTCAAAAAATGCATTCAAAGATTTTTCCCCTGAATCATTTTCTTCTCTATGGAATCTATCAGAAAGGCTTGGAGATACAGTACAAGTCTTTAACTGTGAATAATAGAAAAAGAAGAAAGAAAAGAAATGTATTACCACAATCTGCAGAAGATCTCATTAAAAAGATAGATAAGTGAAAAGGGAACATTGTGCAGTTTCTGTATTGGATAGAGAAATGGAAAAAGCACACATATTTGGGAAAGTCTTTGTACGGACAAGGTACAGGATTGGTATCACCTTAGCACTTACCCATTCCAAACAAGTCACTGTAGGGTGATGGACACCTGATTTGCTCTTTCCACCCACTTCATTTCTTCCTGTTCTTTCTCCCTGTAGACCTCTGTCTTCTGTCCCTGTAGGACCCAAGTGTGCCATCTGATGTGCAACCCTATTAAGCAAGCTAGCATTATAGCATCGTATCGGGGCTGGCACTCAGCCCACTCATGATTGGGTCCTGGGAACATGATGGCCGCACACTTCATAGAGGTTCAAACATGAAGACGCTAAAAACTGGTGCAATCTGTTGTTCTACATGCAAGAGACCATTCTGGAGAGAGGAGGGGGCCCTACACATCTGACCTGGCTGTCCTCAGGAAGATTAAGGATGAAGAACACTTAAGTCAGAATCTCCCTATTTCCATTTATCCATAAGGAGACTGAACACAGATGCTGGGAGTACCTGTACCCAATCCTGCTGTCAAATAAAACAGCACTTGCAGGAAGTTATGCAGTCTCCATTCTATCATCCCACAAAAATAAAACCTGAAAGATAGCTAATCAACAGTGAATAGTCAACAGTGACATCTAAATTGCTATCAGCAATATCAGTGTTTTCAGCTTATGGAATACATGCAAGAAATTTAACACTTACGTCATGGATTTTAGAGTGATATCCCAACAAAAGTCCTGGAGATACCATGTTGGTTTATATTCACAAGTCTTATTGCTTTTGCAACTTTAAACCTCAAGGAATCACTAAAAAACCTCAGAAGTTTAGATTCAGAAATGTAAGAAGCAATCCTCGAGATTAGGCTGTTCACTTATTTTCTTTATTATTTTT
Source organism: Psophia crepitans (assembly GCA_013399095.1). Classification (NCBI taxonomy): domain Eukaryota; kingdom Metazoa; phylum Chordata; class Aves; order Gruiformes; family Psophiidae; genus Psophia; species Psophia crepitans. The sequence goes on along the minus strand of VWZZ01007383.1, from coordinate 1,235,480 downwards.
AAATGTAATATGAAAGCTACTAAAACAGCAGAAAATTCCCATCTTTGTTCCTTATGAAGCACAAATTTTTTTCTGTCTTTAGGCTAAGTCCTGCTCATTTTACTGATGGGAAGTTGAACTTTAAATCCCAGGGATGGAATCTCTGAGAGTAACAGAACATGACCCTACAGACAGTAATTTTTCCCAAGTATTCGCTACAAGATTTGTCCATGGCCTTAACTGTTATTCTCATGTTAAAAACATTACAAATCTTAAACCGTATTAATGACCATGTTGCTATGCAAGTTTTGCAGTATAATAGAATTACATCACTATCAGTACCCTATAAATAACCTTTGGCACTGCTAAATACTAGCAGCAGACTTTATTGCCTCATATACTACTCTTGACCACTTAATTAACTACCACAAAAGCTAATTAATTAGACATCACAGTCTCTAATCATTCTGGAATTTGCTCTATTATGTTCAGCTGGAATATCCTCTTTCCTCAACAGACCCCCTAAAGTTTAGATGAAAACAATAAAGCACTGCGGGTTTTTCATTCTCATCTTTCCAGATACTCGAGATCAGGGTGGGAATATTTAGACTGATTTTATTACAGATTTTCCCTATTTAACTCTGTCTTTACTACAACAGATGTTTTTGTGAGCTCGGAAAGCTTCAGCCTGTTTCAGTGTTAGCACTCTAACATTTTAACCTGATGTTGCCAAAAAATCATTCTTAAGAAGAAGAATTCCAGCAGCTTAACTCAATGACTGCCTACTGCTGATATATCACAACATGCATGTCACACGCACAGGTATTTTATGAAACAACTTATCAACTAGATAAGTTACCTCCAAAATTTTAAGCTGTTTGTCAACAAGATGCAGCCAGTCTGTATGTCAGCCTGTGCATGGTGGTGGAATGAAAGTACCAATGAGAAACAAGCTGATAAATTGGTTTGACTAATCATTAAAACCCATCTCGTATAATCATTTTAGCTGATCTCGTTTAAGTCATTCCGTGAAGCTGCCAAGAGAGTTCAGGGACAGGTCGATCTTCTATTCGCATCATGCAAGGATCAGGCAGATAAAATCCGATCAGTTACCTGAGCATTCTTGCATTTATATGTAATTATTCCCTGTTGTTTTAAAGCTTCCATCTGGAGGAAAGAAATCTGTTCTGCTCCTGACCTTTTCAGACCTCATGTCACTGTATTTAGCTTTAACAGATGGATTCTACTGATCTGATATGAAGATAGAAATAAAAGATTGAAAACATGAAAAGAGTGGAAAAATATAAAATCATTAAAGCCTTGAATCACAGCTAACTGCAGGTCAGTGGGTGAATCTTCACTGGATTCATGGGTCATTGATCAGGCCTCACAGTTTGTTCCTGCCCTAAACTGCGAAAGAATTAAAAAGACTTTATTAAGAAGATGACTGGCACTACCTTCCTGTAACGCAAAAGCCGTTGACTGCTAACACACACTATATCTCCAAGGTCATGATGACTCCTAGTAGACAGCTATAGTCTAAAATAAGTACTGGTTCTGAGCAACACTCAGATCTACCTTGTGGAAGCAAGAGCAATTGCACTGAGCAGTGCAGATTTCTGCAAAAGAGCAGAATATTTTCTATCTGTGCATGTCTTTTCTTCCTGTTACTGATCAGATTGATTAAATCAGCCATGACTTTCTTGCAGATTCATATATGAAACACTCAATAAAGGGGTTTATCCTTCCTCCATAAAAAAAAAAAAAGGAAAAATTAGAACAATCAACAGGAAACAACTCAGAACAATGCACACATGAACTAGCTAGTCACAAAGAAAGGAAGCACGTAAACTTTTGCAACAGGAATACTCAGCTTTTATGCTGAAGGAGTAAACTGGCGAAGAAACTTTTCTGAATCTTATAAATGGAGAGGAAATTGACAGCAAGACCTGACTCGCTGTCCTTGGTTCAATTCACTTTGTCCATTTTATGAAGGCAAACTGCAAGGCAGGATGCTTGCATTGCCTTATATTGCAGGTTAATATAACCCTGCACAGTTTGGAGGAAGCTACAGCAGCATGAGTTTCTGGGCATACTCCCAGAATAGTACAGAGCAGAGGAAATTTTCTTGTAGACTAGCCTTGTTCTCCCCACATATCCATCTTAAGATTCAAACATTATACTTTTTAGGCTATTTGATGTGCTGCAATATGTGGATAACATGAGACAAAGACAGATTTCAGTAACTGTCTTTTAAAAAAACAGCACTTGCTTCAGTGTTCTGCATTCTTTAACTGTTTTCATCATTTGAATAACTCCTCATCACAGCTTCACCTTTCCAGAAACTGCACTCTAAGATGTTAAAAATGTATGCATGATGCGTACATTTGTTCAATAACTGATTTGTATGTTATAACATCAACAGCAAATAATTTTTTTCAGTTTGCAACAGAAACCAACTACCTACACTTTCGGACATATATGCATTTCTGAAACCTGTTGAGCATCTGCATATTTTATGACAGTAGACACCAAGTCAAACTACATAAGAAGACAGAGGACAGAATGCAGAAAATGAGGATTTGGTATTATCAAATTGGCAATGGGTATTTTTTGTATTACCAGTGCACACGTGCATAATTGTAATGCTCATTTGGAACCATCTGACAAAAAGTCTGTGCACTGTCATTGACACCACCTTCCCAAAACCAGTCAATGTTACTAAAAGATGGTTAAAATTCTTTAGAATGTAGGAAATCAGCAATACACAAACAGCAAGCATTCTGCTTCATGCTCTTTGGCTCCAAGTATCAATGAAATAGCTCCACATTCACAACACAAGGAAAACTACTTTTTCAAAAAAACTGTATCAAAAGAAAAAAACATCCCCTCTGGAAATTACCCTGTGGGCTGGTCACCTTGCCAGCAACTGTTGTGCATGCCAAGTTCTTTTTATGACAATGCCATGAAAATCAGATGTACACTACAGAGTCAGAAAGCACATCAGGTAAGATATCGACTAATGTGATTCCTATTGTCTAGTTAAATTTTGTCCTGAAAGCAGCACATCCTGCCATTATCTTCCTATTTCAATATTAATTTCTTCTGAAAGATAGGAATATTGCCTTAATAAACTAGAGTAACACAACTTTTAGGTCTCCCTATTTGGAATGCCTTGCTGCTGTAACAGTTAACTTCACTGAAAATTAATTTTTATTAAAATATTGGAATGGAATTACACTTCAGTTGTTCTGGCTCTCATACAGCGTAACTGCTTCTCAGCTGTCAGTTCCGATTTTCTACTGTTTTATAGCTACAATTTTGCTGAATACAGCAGAAAAATATTTGTTTTCTCCAGAGCTGAATTTCTTTTGAGTAGTGGTTTGGATCAGAGATAAGGGCAAAGAAAAAAAATTTTAAAAGTATTTAACATCATTAATGAGAAAGGATGAAATTGTGTCCTATTATAGTCTTCCTGTTTAGAAAAAAAAAAAATCAAACCACACCCTATCATTACGACTACAGCTATCAAGTGATACAATTTCCTTTATTGTTTCCTGTCCTTAACATCACTGAGCACTATTAACCAGTTGTCTGTTAGTATCCAACTGCTATCTTTTACTTCAGCAGTGGTTTCATTCCATAGAGGCCAAAGCAATTCCTGCACATAGTGACTTTTATGTAAATAGGGAACAGTTAAATTTATCAGCTGAGAAGTCTGAAATCTAGTCGTAAGAACTAGAAAAAAAACCCAGATCTGAAAAGTAGATTCATCCTAGATTAAAGAAATCTAGTAAAGTATTTCAACCTTGATCAGTCTAATGCTTTGTGTCATTTCTTGTTAAAGCATTCTGAAATCCTAAGTTATTTATACAATGGTCAGCAATGTGTTTAGGTTTTAAGGGCCATTTTCTCAGTTAACATAAACTAGCATAACTCAGCTGAAGTCAAAATGCTATAATGAAGATATCCATTTTAAAAAGCCAATTCCCCAATACATTGATGATCCAGCAGATCTGAGTCGTCAGCTGTCACGACACCTAAAACTGGCCAACTATAAAAAGCATGAGGCCACGTACGAACACGGTCAGTGTGCTACTAAGAAACAGGTGATGTCAAAGGAAAACTTTATTTATTCTGTTTTTCTTGTGGTTGTTAAGAAAATACTTTTACTACAGTAGTGCTGAAATTAAAATTTTAAACATGTTGTAGGTGCTTTTTTGTGTGATTGTGGAAGTATTTCATGTTTTTGAAGGTTACTCAGGGTGTTTTGATGGAGATATTTAATACACATTAATAACAAGGAACAGAGAAGTATAAAATATTTTATTTATGGAAAGATCTGCATTTTTTCCTTCTCCTTATCTGGACTGTCCAGCGCCTGGTTTCTGGAACCAGTGCTGTTTCTGCACCAGTGCCTAAGGTCTATTTGGGGAGGGGAGGGAGAAGGACTGCTAATGATCTCCCAGAGATAAATGAAATTGCTGATTTAGTCAAGCTCATTCTTGACCTTGACACAAGACGGGACAGGCAAAGGGAAGAGCTCAAAATAGAGCAAGTGAAAGAAACGAAGATCAAAAGAATGCTCAGGTCTGGCCAAGACCCCCCCTACATTCAGCTAACACCTGGCTGAGTTAGAAAACATGACCAGCCCAACCTTCCTGTTGGAGCCGATTGAAGCTGTCAGCTCCCGGCTTGTCACCCACTGCATCAGGAGGCCCCTGGGCTGCCACAAGAGCCCTAATTAGGCAGAAATGGCACTTCGGCAACTGACCCGCCAGGACCTTTGGCAAAGCATTTAACATCATTAGTTAACATTTTTATTAAAAAAAGTGTGAATGTAAATGAACAGCCAATGCATTTCAATAGGGTTTGTCGGTGGCATTGCACGCCCCCCCACTCTCCCAACCACACACACACTTTTTTGCATGAATAGTTCACTTGTTTTCTCTAAAGGGGGATGGGGATGTAGAGAATGTTTTTCCAAGGGAACTAGACATGTTCAAAGCAGAAGCAAGGTCTTAAACAATGAGACGCAAACTCTTGCCTTTTGGGGAGCATGTTGGTGAGTGAACAAACAACTAAATGCAATCTTACCTGCAACATGCCTAAGGGGACATCTGAAAAGGAAAGTACACATAACCCACACTGGAACAGAGATACACAATCACATATTCACCTGATTATTCTAAGTGTATTCATTGTAATTTTGTTCTTTTCTGTTACATCCAAGAATAAGCACTTAATCCAGGAAGCCTGCAACTCTTTGCTGGAGTTATCAAACGCTACAGCAATGTAAAAGGATGAACATCTAAGAATATACTGTCCTCCTCTTTCCTTGTAATTTCTTTAATCTTTGCACATTACCTTTGACAGAAGATTATAAAAAAAAGTACCACTCAGGCATATTAACAACCTACGTTAATTAAGTCTCCACTGGCAGCAATTTATGTGTGAAAAGTTATTTATTCATACAAAAGAGTATGCAGCCTTGAGACAGTTTATTATCGCTCATTTTTTCCTGCAGGTTCTTTAGCTGAAGAGTTTCTGTAATTTATCACTACTTGACCAAAATCCCAGCACAGTTTTTTGGAGATAAGAGACACAATCAAATGAAATAATTACAAACATCCTTTTAAAAAAAACAAAAAAAAACTGGCCAGGACTTGGAAGGGTGTCCAGTCCTGAGCTATTTTATGTCTACTTCCCATGAACATGCTCCTTTTATTTCCTTTGAACCCATTAGCTCCTTCTTCCTTCAATGGAAGCTACAAAATACAGAACTGAGGCTGTTTCCTTAGGCCAGATAAAGACTGTATTACTTTGGGTTTGGAATTTGCTCTCCCAATCTGTAACAGCCATGTTACCAGCAACACTCTTGTTCCACCAAATAAAATATTTTTATTTGTTAGGAAATCATTCAATTACACTGCTGCTGCACAGACTGTCACTTATGCCTTCTAAAATAAGGTACAGAAGTAGTAAGAGACGAGAATAGACCTTCCACATAAGGTACTTGGGATGAAGCTACTGAAGATGTTGGTTCAAAACCCAATTCATCAGACTTGCTCTGCGGGCAATGGAAGGTTATCCTCTTTCTCAGATCCACGTATTAGAAACTGAAATAACAGTATTGTCATTTTCTCACACATTGGCATACCCAGAGGTCCTGGTCCCTGACTGCTTCCAAGCCATGTAAATGCCATATCAGGGGAAAAAACCAACAACTTGACTGCACACCTTATCCCTGTTTGTTCAGTTTGTTAAATAAGCCAGCCTGCCCCCTCCACCCTGGCCTCAGTACAAAGGGAAAAGCACTGCACTTCTGTACATCGCCTGACAAGGAAAACCAGAAGACCATACCTTCAGACTACATCAGATGCCTCACAAATCTCCTGTTCTGTTTCAGAGATGCAGCAGTTGGTATCCAAAAAGCCAGAAGCTACACCAGGATATACCTCTGCCCCACAGTTCAGGTGAAACTGCTGTTAACCAGTTTCTTTTCAGAAAACTTATACCTTGTGTTTGTGCTATGCCTAGTATAAAAAGGTCTGATTGGGACTCCAAGACCTCTCCACGAATAGTAATAGGCAGACACATTAACAAGATTTGTATACACAGAGAAAACAAAAAGAACGTTACACAGGAACATGGCACACATGAATATGCTCATACACACAAGGACTGTCTGTTCACAGGATGGGTAAAACCCTCTCCTTTGTAAAGGCTTTGGAATCTATAGATTATGTCACTTAAGTTCTTACTCTCTTTGTGTGCCTGTGGATGTACATATACACAGACAAGTGCTTTCATTCTCTTTTTAAACAAGTATGTGTAGCCTTTGAGGACACTCTAGAAACATTAAAACAACAAAAAGGACTTCTAAATATAGATTTTTAAAGCACAAGTACCAAGTCTAGAAGTCCATCTTTTGACTCACCTGTGACAGCAAGTAAGCAGCTAATTTTGGCAGTATTCAAATCATTGTTTACCAGTGAATTAATGAAAACAAAATCCATATTTTTCCTTCTAGAGCAGAAATAGGAAGGGACAAATATTACAAAAATTTATTTGCTGATCATAGAGTGACTTGCCTATGCAATCATGCAGTTTTTCAGAGGTCATTAGCTTCAAAACAGCAAAAAGAATAAACGCTCTTTAGGAGTTGCCCAAAAAGCTGAATCATACAAGGCTCAGAAAGTTGGTGACAGTAAGGTGTCTGTATCTGACCTCTCTTCCCATCACATGACTACTTTCCAGTCTAGTTCAGTATGGCTTCTCCTCTCCTGCTGGGAACTGGAGGGGGGGGTGAACGGAGAGAGAGGTGACAGCTTATTGAAAAGCTGGTGCTCCCTGCCTAGTTTTGTCACATTTTCTGCAGGTGCCTCGCACTATAGCCACAATAGGCTCTGGAAGAGAGGATTCAGACCTGTCAACAGCTACAGGAGAGGCAACTCCACAGCTTTGTTTTCCATGCTAACTTCATTGTCTGCTGCTCTGAACCCTGCAGCACAGGCACCTATTAATGAGATGAGCCCCTTTTTCCTCTATTTGTTCCTCCCTCTGTTTCTCTTGCCTTTCTGTAATGATTTAACTTGATCGTATTGGTTCCTTTCTAGTGGGGATTGCTCCAACGATCAGATAAGATAATTGCCTGTAGAATACTGCTCAGCAACAACTATTACTTCCTTGGCTGAAAATGTCAGAGCAATTGAAAGCTCTTAGTGAAGTTCAAGAACAAGGAGGCAAAAAAAGAAGCAGCTCCTATATATGGATGTATCTGTGTGTACATATAGCAAGTTTGCAGTGGGCAGCCCTCCTGGATGATCTTGCTTCAGAAGCACCACTTTCAGCGTATTTTATATTTTCATTACTTTTTAATAAACTAAACAACATAAACACGCACACCAATTCACATAAGGAAGTTACTTATTGTTGGATTTGTATGTCATTTACTTCAGCTTTGGAAGACAATATTATATAATCGTCCCCTTTGCATTTTCTCCACTTCCTACTCCATTTCTTAGCAACCAAACTAATGCAATTTCTTTTTAATCTTTAAATATTGTCTATATACAGAATATGCTAAGGGAAAGCCTGGAATGGCTTGAAGAAGTGGGTGGAGTTATTGAATAGTGCTGTGAGTTTAATGCCCTTCTGATATAGTCACTTGCTAGCAACAGTGACTTGCCAAGTACTCAAACAAGACCACGTTTTGTATAGCTCTGCTCTGCAGTTTTATGAAATGACAGCTGATAGAAAAACGCTATACCACAAAAAGGTATTGTAAATATCACGCTCTGAATCTAAGTGCAATTAAAGTAACAGAAATAGTTGCGGCCGGTATTTAATTCATTTCTTCATCTCAAACACACGCTGTCACTTCTAACAAACATGTGATGCTGCGCACTGGTGAACAATTCAAGAGTGCACCCAAAGACATCGTGGTTTTTATCACTAAAGTATGGAGACTCTAGAGATTTTGTATGAAATCAAGATCTCCATTTATTTAACTGACAGTACAAATAAGCAAGAAAAAGTCAACACCTAAAAATTTACTCATAGCAAAATCAGAAAAACACACACAAAACCTCATCCTTTACAGTTTTGCAAATCACATTTTTTCTCGTGACTCAACGGCAGAGCCTCCCTCAGCCACACATCACGCAACAACTACATATGCGCTGTCACCAATAATCCACCATCACAAAGTCATCACCATGAAATCTTTTTACTATAAATTCCATAAAGAATAAACAGCTTTTGGAAACTTCTTAGAGTTTTGGAAAAAGGACGTAGAGCTGGATCAGCAGCCGGATCACTACAGGCTATTCATGTGCTGAGTTGCTGAGGAACCACCATGGGGAAACTTCTTCTTTGGTAAGGAACTCCAACACAGGCAACTACATGGTGGCTGTTCTATGTAGTATCACAAGATTACAAGCACTCAAATCAGTGTGACTGATACCTGCCTCCAATCTAGCACTGTAATTAAACCAGACTTACACTAGTTTAACTACGTGAAGTAGAGAACCAGATGCACAGCTTGTTTATACATGGAATAATTCAGAAACTGAACTATTAGTTTGGAACTAATTTCATGGTTACGTTTTCTTATGTAGAGCTACCTGCAAGGGCGCTTGCTCACTGATAAGCTGAATGAATGCTACTATAGGTATCCAATTAAACTGAGCAGTGATTTCTAAAGTCCATTATGTAACTAACTCAGAATTACTTTTGCTGGATAACATTTTACAGCAGTGAAATAAAAGGATTCACCAGACGTGAAATACCGTTTCCTCTTACTCTTTCCACAAGTAGAGTTCAAAAACTCAATAGCTGCAATAGGCTCAATTTTTTTCCAACAGACAGTCCCACAACTTGTTTGCCAAAAATCAAGTGGAAATTCTCTCTAAAACTTCAACATGAAGAACTGTGACACAGGAAACAGAATAACTGATCTCTCTGTGTTTGAAGCTTAGGCTAGCAGTCTGACTCCGGAGCCCTTAACTCAAACTCACACTTGTAGAGAAAAACTGGAAGTGGTAATTGCTACTGATGCTTGTCCTGAAACAACATGGCCTTTGAATGAACTCCCATTACAGGGCAGACTAGTGCAGTAACCTCACAACTGCTTCATGGCAGTCCTGAAAAAATCACCATTTATAAGTAGGAAACACAAAAGGAATGCTCTACTGTCTTCTGACAAGTAGCCAGGGAATTAAAGATGTTCCTGTGCTATTTTTCTTGCTTGTTATAGTCAATGCTTACAGAATATGGACAGAACTAAAACACAAAATTGCTAATTAAGAGCTATGCTATTTATTAAGATACTTGTGCAAGCAGGTAGCAATTCATCTCAAATTAAAGCCTAAAAACCTTTCAACTTGTAGATCATACACAAAAAACAATGCAGTGCTTTGTTATACAGGAGGTCAAGAGGAGATGATCCGATAGTCCTTTGTGGATTTAAGCTTGGCAGTGCTAGGGTACCATTTAACTCTAAAATAGAGCGACAGTAAGCACGCCCCAAAACAATTTCGTTGTGTTATTTACTTATACACATCCTGCACTGCCAGAATGTTCTAGGTTGTGTGTGATGGACTGCTTCCCTCCCCACGAATGGAGCCAGTAATTGAATATTAATAAACTGGCAAAGTCAAAAAACATAAAGGTTTTACACGCTGGCAAATACACTTGTATACATTTGGTACTACTCTTGGCTTGATTACGAGTCATCAGTAGTTGACAATAAATATATCCTCTTTCTTTGCTGAGGAAAGTGGTGATTTTTATGATGGATGTTTGGACATATTAGGTGTACTGATTGCTTTCTGGTTGAAGCCTGATGAGTTTTGCATATCGCCCTTCTCATTGCGTTAGGTACACTTCACATAATGTACAATTGCAGATGCACTATCTTCTTCCAGTTCTAGAGGGTTTTCTGTCAAAACACTCTATCAGTTCCTCCTCTCATGTTGCTTTCAGTAGTTATTTTTAAGAAATGGAGACTAGAAAGCAGCAGTCCTGTATCACAGTCAAATATACATTCCTATCAGTGCAAGATACAGCCAGTAGGCAGTATTTTCAGTGGATAACATGCAAGGTTTTTTATAAACATGCAAATACTGACAAAAATTTTGAGCCTGACACTGAATTCTGTTCTTAAGAACAATTCCAGTTATGCTCTGTCAAACCATAATCTTTCTTATACTAATATAATCCCAGATACCATAACCAAACACGGTTATGCAATTTCCATCAGTGCAATTAATACAAGAAAGAGACAGACTTAGAATTTTCTCTCCACAATTCACGCAGCATTTCCCTAGCTTCAGTGAACTCAGGGGAACTATTTAAATCTTGTTTATAAGCAAAAGCTAAGGGGGTTGTGCAAAATACACCAGCAACAGGAAGCAAGTTTTTTGAAAAAAAATAACATATTTTTGAATTAAAGAAATCTAAATTAATGCAACGGGAAAAAATGAAGTCAGTTATAAATTCTTATGATCTTATGGGCTTATCCCGAAATGATAGTCAAGCTTTTGCTCCAGATGGTGCAATAGTGTTTGTGACATCCACTTTGAACTGCAATCTAGTTACGTGTCAAGCAGGAGAGTCCATTATTCACTGCATCAGTGCCGGGGAAAGAAGGTTAAAAGTTCAAGACGTGCCCCAAGTGATTAAGGTTGTAAAAATCAGGAGATATACCATGGGGGGAAAAAAATGCCATTCTTCCTTTTCTTCCATACTTAGTTTGTCCAAAAAAAAAAATGTGTTTAAGCAAAAAAATCACGGGATGCAGGAAAGACCTAATGCGAAAATTACCTTTTTTATTTGAATTCCTTAAACCCCTCTGCTACCAGCTTCACTTTTGCTGGAAGGAAACAGAAAGGTTTCTCTTAAAATCTGTCAGCCAGTTAGAGGATTTAAGAACTCAACACTATTTCTCACTCATTGTAATACTCACTTCAGCTACTACATACTTGTAAGTAACTCTGATTTCAAACTTTATTTTTCATGTACCCCACAGATCACCAGTTTATCCGCATTTAGTAGGGTTTCACCTCTCAGCCATGTAACTCTTTGATCTGCTAACCAGTAACAGATAATGTACAGGTTGCTTCCAACCACCCTGTAAGTTTCTGTACTTGGAATTGCAAGTACTGCTTCTCAAATAGTTGAGCAAATTTAAGGGGGTTCTAATCCAGTATTAAAGGAAAGACGAAGACGCAAAGCCGGAAGGGTAAAGCTAAAAAAAATTTAGATTAAAAAAATCTTCTGCAAAATTCTTTATAGTGACAGTAACAAACTCAAAGATTTACCAAAAAAAACCAGGTGCTTTACTGCTTAGAACCTTTAAAAAGATATCAAATCATTCTTTTCAGAGAGATATCTCATTTCAATAAACAGGTCAGAGAAGTAGAAAAGAGTAATTCCCTTCTAACTAATACACTGCTTTTTCTGTCTGCTGCTTGAACTGCAGGTTCAAACTAGAACATCAAGAAAACCATTCTGACCATAAAAAAAAGTTGATGAACAGGAATAAATTCCCATTCTGATTTATGTAAAAGTAAGTTTTTTGTTTAGCAGTAATTACCCAGCTTCAGAACTAGAAAACTTAAGTACATGTTCCTGCTTTTCTAAATCTCTGTTTATATCTGAGTGTGATTGCTGGTTCATATAAATTGCAAATGTATTATGGCCACGTTGCCACATCATCTCTGAAATTATGTCAATACCTCATATACAGGAATGGCTGTATGAGCACACATTTTCATTTTAACGTCATACAAAAAATTGAATATAAATTTCACAAAGCCTGATAACATTCAGACTCTGTATGTATTTGTAAGTGTATTAACATTTCAGAGTATGATATTGACAATACACTGACAAAAATCACTATAATCCATCATGTCAGGGTCCCTGAACTAGGTAGGCTTCAGTAATGCCTTAAAGCTCGTAACAGTTACTTCAAAATGCACGCACAAAGAAATCTACCACACAAATTATGTAGTAAACTGATATCCAAGACTAAACCCAGCATTCACCAATTACCTGTGCGTTACATTAAAAATATCTATGCTCTACAAAAAAACATTTATATCAAAGAAATCTGAGGACAATCTTCTGTAAACTCAAAAATCAGCTCAAAACCTTGTCTTTAAATACTATGTGTCCCAAACCACCCTTAGAATTAGAATGATAAATGAAAGCCTATCAGCTCTCACACTTTAATTCAGCAGGCTCCTTTAGAGAAGGCCAGGCTCACCCTCGCACAGCAGGAGCTGAACAGACCCACAGGAAGGATCCTCAAACTTTAGAAAGAAATTAGTACTAAAACCCACTCAACTTGAAGTAATCATTGGAGCGGAGAACGATTACTCAAGGCAAATGAACTCTTATATGAGTACTCTGGAAATTAAAATAATAAAGCTAAAGGGGGGGAAATACCTAAATAATTGTTAGAAATTTCCAAATATCCAGCATATATATTACTCATGTTCTTGGACATTCTGTATCTAGACCTAAAGCCCAAACTAAATGTTATCTTCGGCCACATCCTAGGGCCAAAGCTTTTGTTTACTCTTGTACATAAGTTTGTCATTTATAGAAACCAGAATATTAAGAATGAAAAGAAAAACTGCAGAAGCATTTTAGGTGTAAAAATAAGAAAAAATTTTAAAAGCCTTTTTTATTTAAGAAATTAAAATGCCTTGTAACGTACTTGCACAAGAGTATTTGTATCACCAAGCTAAAAAAGGCAATCCTGATTTTATTGGAAATGTCATGCAGTTTTTATGTACTCAGACTTGACTTCAAAGAAGACCCTGTCAGTGGAATGAGCACACATTACTGTTCTGTGAAATCCTACAAGAACACAGATGGCAGTGAGACCATGATCTTAATTGATTTAAGGGGCAAGTTTATATCTTTAAAGCAACATTTTAGAAGAGCAAAAAGCAAATCCTTTATGCTACACTTAAGTAGGCTGTATTATACTTGGTTTCAGAGTGCCCCAGATTAGCACCACATATAAATACTCAAGTGAGACACAAAGCATCTGGCTAAGAAAGGAATGCACACAATACAGTACCATAAGTGAGAAATAGCTGATCATCATTTATTTCCTGGCACAAGCGTAAAGGCAAGTGCTGATAAAAAATTATGTATAGATGCTCTCAAAAGAAACACAAGACCCATTTCTCTATCCACCAAAAATACCATGCAGTCTAAAAGATTCTGGGAGATAATCCATTGAGAAGACTTAAAAATATGGTGTTACTGGACACGCCTAGGTAAGTGATGATTGCAAGCTTAAATAGCCAGTTTTGTACCTTTTAACTACACACATCAATATAAGTGAAACATCTTCACTGTTTAAAAACAAAAAAGAACTACTACAGGTTTCATTTGTACCTGGTCATTTCTCAAATGCCAGAGTTACATCAGTCACAGGCTTTTCCTTGCTGGGTTTGTTCCTTGGGGCTTGCTACATATACTTTGATTAGAGAGTTTTTAATTACACTTTAGCCTGTTAGCACCATGGGGCCAATAAAACTAAGAGGAATAGAACTAAATTCTTTTCATTCAACACAACTGTTAACTAAATACCAATTAATTACACCCACACAAGCCTAATGAAGATAATGGGGTTGCAGAGAGTTCACCAATGGTATGAAGTGGCTTGCAGCATCCTAACCTTAATCAGTTAACTACTTCATAATAGGTAGGATCATAGGATAAGCCATCCTCTTTCTGCATGTTTACAATTACTGTTAATGGAAATTACATGGTCATATAGATAATTCATGTAACCTTCACTTGATCATGAACCAAAAATGATAAATACTTCAGGGGAATCCTTACTAGTAGTTCAAGCGGTTTACTAAAAAAAGAGTGCAAGGTTATTAAATAAACTGAGTATCAACCTCCTTCAGCTCATTGCTTTCCTAAAGGCAAAGTTGGTAAGTTTATTTTCCCAGACAAGTGATCAATACCCATACAGCAATCCATGAAGCTGTTTCCCCACGATGTATTTAGAGCCCTTTAAAAGGCAGAAGGTGGGAAAATGACCCAGAGGCAGTCGAAATGTATCAGAAGGTACGGCTCTCCTATCAGGTTGTATTATGTAGTGTATGATGATGATCTCGGAGCACCACACCTACACTGTTACCCCTAGAAGTCTGTTCTTCCAGGGATATTTAATTAAACCTGAGCTTTCTAGGCCAAGCACGTGCCTGTGACAGAGATGTGGGACTACCCCACTACTGCTGCCGGGCCCACTGACCGCCAAGGTTCTCCTGAGCAGTAACGTGCCCAAAGGAGCAGCTGGCCACTGTGCTGACCTGTTCTTGAACGAGGAAAATCTTAACAAGGTTATTCGCTGCCCCTTCTCCTCAAGGAACGTGTAGTGTCGGTTTAGAAACTTCTTCTGAGGAAACAGTTTAAAAAAAAGGAGGGTTTAACTCTCTGGAGAGGTACCACACTATTTCTGAAGGATGTGAAAGGAAAAGAAAACGATTCAGTAGGGATTTTTTTCTTCATTATCACCCAGCCTAGAGAAGCGAACACACAATGAGCAAAGGTCTACGCGTATTGATTTTAGCGCTGAGGAAGCGTGCAGCTAACAGCTCTTTAAGTATCTCCATTTTCAGTTACTTCAACAAAATTACCAATGAGCAGTGTAACAAAGTGAAAGTTTTTGTAGGAAATTGCAGACTAAAAATGATCA
Source organism: Psophia crepitans (assembly GCA_013399095.1). Classification (NCBI taxonomy): domain Eukaryota; kingdom Metazoa; phylum Chordata; class Aves; order Gruiformes; family Psophiidae; genus Psophia; species Psophia crepitans. The sequence goes on along the minus strand of VWZZ01007383.1, from coordinate 1,220,263 downwards.
TTTAGGTTGTGAAACGTTTCTTTTCATTGAAAGTAAAGGGCTTTTAAACGCAGAAGCGGAGTTACTGGGGCATTTTGCAGCGTTATCCTCACTAGACATTTCACAAACCATAATCTGTCTCTCTTTCAGGACGATAATCTCACACAATTTTGTTGTTCAGAGACTTTTAAAACTAAGGAGTACCTGTTCGAGGCATTCTGTCTTGGCAGACCATAACCAGCCTCTGAGGAAAGCGCCAACACCGCACGGCATTAAGAAAACCAAACCCGAATCATCCCCCGGCTCTCCAGCCAAGCCCGGCCCTCCAACGCCGCAGCGGCAGGGTGGTCATTAGCGGCTCCGCGGGAGCAAACAGCCGTTCACCGAGGGCCCGCGACTGCGGCGCNATGGAGCCCGGCGGGCGGCAGCGACAGCAACGGGGGCTCCGAGGCGTGCGGCAGGAGGCGGCGGAGTACTACGGAGACCACCGAGTGCCGCAGCGGATGGAGGAAGCGCTCAACGTCCTGTTCCCCCAGCGCCCCGCGGATCTCTACGGGGAGCTGGTAGCGCGGGGAGGGGAGGTAGCGCGCAGGCGCCCGCCCCGGCCCCGCTGAGGGAGACCCTGCAGCGGCGGGCCGGGCTGAGGGGCCGCTGCCCCCCCGCCCCCGGTGTGAGTGGGGCCGGAGAAGGCTGTCCCCAGCGAGCAGGGGCCTACCTGGCCCTGCTTCGTGGGGGGGAGGCCGCCAGGGGTGCTCCCCGCGGCACCCGTGGGTGCCTGCCGTACTGGGCCTTCCCGCAGCCCACTGCCAGCCACCCGGCGCGGGGCTCCGTGCTTGCCCTCAGGCAAGGCGGGTGCTGCGTGCCCACCCCAGGGGTTTGGTAAAACAACAGGTTGATGAGAGGAACTCGACATCTCTGTGATTAAAATTAAGCATTAATAATTTCCCGCTGACCCAGGCACGGGCTGTGACAGACCGGTGGCGCTTTGATGCTGGGCCAAATCTATTTCCGCAGCAGCGGGGCGTTTTGTGCTGTGCTGGTTGCGCATCTCAACTCAAAACTGAAGCGTGTTGCCTTGGGAGGGCACAGATGGACGTCCCGAATAAAACTGCTGCTCGGCACGGTGATGTCTCGGGCCAGTGGCAACAAGTGTCAGGGTGTTACTCACACCGCAGCTGTTCCTGGAAAGCACATGGGCCTCACTGGAAGTCTCAGCAATCTGACCAATTTTGTCTGTTCCCAGTTAGCAAAATACTGTAGGCGGTAGTCCTAATGAAACATTTACCAGTGGTGATATTGGAATTGCCCATGCTGCAGTAGTGAGCAACTCAGGAAAAAATTAATTTCTAGTATGTTCTTTGATGTGAAAATGGCTGTAGAAATGAAACATTTCATTACATCTTACACCCTTTCCCATCTCCCAAGTGTTTTGCCACCACCAGGGGAAGGTGCTAGAACTGGTAATGCCTGTTCTTTCTTTGCTTGACATTTGGCATGTTCCTCGTCTATGTAGCTAGAATTTCCATTCGCTACGTCATGGTTTAGTGACCATCTCCCACATCAGACTAAAGAATGAAACTAGTAAGGAAGTATGTAGGAAACCTCAGGTAGCCACCCTTTTTTTTAAGGCAACATGATTAAATGCTGACAGCACCCCAAATATATTCTCATAGTTGGATCATGACAGTTCAACAGCCCTATTAAAGACCGTGTTGGAAGAAGTGAGAGAACTCTGCTTGCCAGAAGGCTAGGTTTTCACCTTTGTCAAAGCTTGCTAACCTAAAATCCCGTATTTCCTATGGAGTAGTGACCCCTAGCCACATCAGTTGTCTTGTGTCCTGCTGCTAGGTGTGGCATACCTGCAACTCCTTAACATTGTGGCAGCCTGGTTAGCTCAGTTCTGTCCAACCAAAAAAACCCACTTCAAATTGGGAGAGTTTGGTCATCATGATAAATAACCTTATATCAAGTATGTTCTGTAAGAAAAGAGTCTACAAAAGGAGTGGTTATCGTTATTGAGGAGCGTGCTGACAAGCTTCTCTTCCTTCCAGATTAAATCTGCTGTGAAGATCTTTAATACTGCATTGGTTGGGTGCTGAGAGACATGAGCCACTGTCCATGCGTATTTGATGAAGCAAGCTTGAAACGTTATTAGATAGCTAGGACATTAAGTACTTTCTATAAGCAAGAGCTATATTCTGAAAATACTTCTCATTTTTCCCTGCCTGCAGCACATGCAGAATGTTCTGTGTAGTGTTTCACATGAGAACTTTTTTGAGCAGGAGAATTTTGGTTAAAAATTCTAGTGGTTTTGTTAAGGAAAAAAATTAAAATATTATTTTAAAGCTTAATAACTACTTGATTAATAGATGAAAGCATGCTACAGGCATTTTAATATAACATTAGGATCTCTATGGATGTATGGATTTCTATGAGGTTTTTTGTCCAGGATCTTTCTTCTCTCCTTATGAAAAAGAAGAGACATGTATTTTTTCAAGATCTTATCCATGGATAAAATAACTATTTTACAGCAGCTTACTGCACAGAGGAGGTGGAGGCTATGTGGTTTCTAATAGAAATTAGTTTCGTAAGTAGCACAAGTAGCACAATAACTATTTTTGTTATTCACTGTAAAGCCAAGTAAGCTTTGGACAAATGCCTATTTTCTAGCAGGGTTAAGGAGATTTTGATACTTATCATTAACTTGGCCAAATAAAACACATGCTCATCTAACCTGGATGTGGCTTTGGACTTCCATCCTTACATATGTGTTGGATCTGTTCCCTGGAATCTCATTCTTAAGCAGGTAATACAGAAATAAGTGTGCAGTGTAACAGCAGTGCTTTGCATACTGGGATGTATAAATGGATTTGCTCAATGGTGGATTTGATTTAAATATATTTAATGGAATAAAACCCTCTTTGCATAGAAATTGACTTTTAATGAAGTTCTTTCTCTTTCGTTTAAGGCTAACTACTTTTCTAAATTTTCAAAAGCTCCAATAATATGCAAGTTAGTTGGAAGAAAAGTTCTTGATGGAGTTGGTCAGCCAACATTAGAAGTGGAAATATACTGTACAGTTAAAAACTATGAGAAGGTATGAGCTGCTTCTTCCTTTTCTATTTATTTTAATAAGGCAATATCAGGGAGAGGTACTATTCTACGCACATGCTCAGGAACATTTTATTTTCCAGTTTTAATGAAAGAATATGAATCCCTGTGACTCAACAGTTGAGTAAATAGTGTTGTAACTTAGAAAAAAACCTGTCATGAAAAGTTAGCAGCAGCAACTATAAAAACTTTATTTTCTATTAATTAAACAATACTTATCTTTATTTTGAGTGGGATGTGGTGGTGCTTGTTGTGTATTAAATTTTTGTTTGTCTTAATGCATCATGTAGCTTTTCCTGACACTCCATATCTAGCCCCGTAAGTTCATTTTCCTTTACATTTTTCTACTTTTTTCAATCTTCAGATCCTTATATTTCTATTTGTATGACAGTGCTGCAGAAAAATACAGTACAACAGTACTGAAAAACAGTATAGGTGAAGGCATTTTACACTGAGCTAATAGGCTGATATGGATGATAGTTAAGTCAAACATACCCATCTAGCACAACTGATGGTGCATTGCCATCTCTCCCCAACCTGAAATATTCAAGATACTCTTTGCAGCTCTAGCTATTGTAATTATTTATACTTTCCCTCAGTTAAACTATGGTTCACTTCGTTCTTGAATTAAATGTAATTTCATAGATATACACAAGACGTAAAGTTAATATTATTAATGTAGGCAACTCTGATATTTGTAAATGATGTCTTCATTAAGTGAGTTTTCTTAAGAATTGTTTATCATTCTGCAATACAGAAAAGTATGTTTAAATTACCTAAGTGAGACAAAATGTAACTGATCATGAGGGATGGCATTAAGCATGAATTCTGATGAATCATGTTACAACAGGCTACTAACAGGTGCAGTGGAAGATGTCATGATGACTCTATGCTCTTTAAAATAACTCCATTCTATTCACATAACAAAATACATGTATAAAGCAGATCTGTCAGTAGGTTTTTGCCTGAGTACTTACAGTTTAGGTCAAGAAACTTGAATAAGATCTGTGATTACCAAGGTATAAGAGACTAGGAAGAAGGTGCTGGATGGAAAAGTTTAAGTGGAGCAAACAGTCAATTTGGAGATAAGATACTTGTAGAGTTGGTACGGACATATACTTCTTAGTCTTTCAAATGAAATTTTTAAGCTTTTTTAATTTTTTTGTTTTGCAGAGGATTTGTTCCACTGTAATATCTTCTCATTCTCAAATACCTGAAAATGCTTTACCTGAAACTACAGAAGCTGATGAGAAAGAAAAAAATGACTCTGTTAACACTGCTGTGGAATGGGTGAATGAATCACTGAGCACAATGTTAAGAGACTTGAAGCCTACTGAGCAGTGTAAAGTTGATAAGATGCTTGGGTACGTTTTGCATATTATGCAATTCATTGCATTTGAGATTGTTAATTTATATTGTGAATGAAAAACACAGAATATTCAGTGTTACTATTTGTGTATTTTTAGGATGTGATCTTTATCTCAGACCCCGCCCCCGATATTAGTGCAATATATTAGTGCAACTATATTAGGACGGTTGGACTAGATGATCCTTGAGGTCTCCTCTAACCTTAATGATTCTATGATTCTATGATTTCCTGCTTTTTCATAACTGTGATACGAAAATCATGCTGGTTTTTATGAGGTTTTTTTATGAGGTATGAGTTTTTATGGGATGCAAATACAAGGGTCTCTAAGAAAACAATGCCTGAACACATTCATGAGTCAAAGACTCCGTTTAAGAAACTTGTTCAGTGGGGATGTTTTTTCAGACTCCAACACCACTTCTGTTCATTGCGCTGTAGAACGAAACTGGTACGAAAGGCCTGCGTATGTGTCTTCTGCATTGAGCTAATCCACAGAAAACATTTATATACATGCAGTTTTCAAGTTCTGGTGGAGTTTCTTTCTGAGCAGGCTACCCCAAAAGGCTTCTTACTTGGGGCAATTAGTCTACTTTGGAAACATAGTTTCTTTAGTAAACAATCACATTTATTTTTTCATACAACTGTTTCATCTTGGGAGCGTCCCAAAGTTAAAAAAGAATGAGCATATCTTTCCATTCAAAGAAATACCTTTTTTGTAAGAAAAGAAGACATAAGGTAAAAGTGTCACAGGTGCACCTGAATATATTTTTATGGTAACATTAGAGGAGCTACCAAGCAACGTTACAGCTTTCTTCACCCTGGAAGCAATAATATGGCCTGTCATCCTCTTCTGTAGGTGGAAGTGTTTCTTTCAGCTATGTCACTGAGGGGAATGATGCTTTGCTGTAGCGGTTAGGTTGTCACACTTAACACAGACTGTAGCAAACAGATGTAGTTGCCTTCCATGTCGATTAGCTTTGGCAAAATCTTGCTGAAGGGCATAAGAACTCAATTGAAATAAATTTTTCCAACTGAAGTGAGTATAAATAAGATTTTAATGCACTTTTTACACTACTTTATATATTTTACATACTCAGTTTGCCTGGATTGGGTTACTTCGACTGTGTGCATGTAGTTGAAATTCAGCCACTTCCGAGCTTGCAGCCACTTAGATAACCAGTGTACAACTGACCTATCAGATTAGCAACATGGGCCAAGCTGTTGTATGTCATGAAGTTATGACAGAGTCTGTTACTACCCGTGCAAAGCAAATACATCTTTCACGCTAAGATTGTCTGTGCAGAGCTGACTTTCAAACCAGTGTGATTTGAAAAGCATGTGTTATGGTTTATAGTACTTGCGTGTGGTTCTTTTTGTTTACCCAACACTGCAGATGACTGCCAAAAATAATGTCATTTATTGATTTCTCCAGCTTCACACAAGGACTCTATGGTAGAAGCTCAAATAGAAGCCCTTAATCCTTCCCTTGACATGTTCTTTTGCCTGTATCCTGTGTCTACTTGTCATATGTGTAGCAATATTTTGAGCCTGTAATTTTTATGCCTCTTCCCTCAGTGAATACTTTACAAAAAAGGTAGAAGAAAAAAAAGAAATTCAAAAGCAAGAAGAAGAAGTAGAAGCAGCACCAGAAGCCACTGTTGCCCTTACTTCATGCACTCCATCAGCAACAACATTACCTGGGAAAAAAAAAGCCACAAAATCAGGTTTTAGTTGATTGATTTTAATATGTTCTGCAATACAGATATTGATAAAGGTGCTGAAATACTTTCTGAAGTACTCAGAAAGTGGACATGGAATGCTTCAGAACACATAACACAGTGTGTCATGTTCAAAGGTTTTGGTTACTTTCTCCTAAATCTTCTTTCTGTTTGTAGCAGTTTCTAGTGCAGAAATGAGAGAGAGGAAAATACAGAGTTTTCTCACCATTCACATGCATTGGTTGAACAGAGTTTCTGCCTTTGTTTTACAGTTGGCTTAGACAGGTGGTTATTATTCTTTAGAGTGAGGAATAAGAATGGAGGAGGATGCAAATGAAGAATAAAATGAAAATGATAAGGAAAGGGAATCACAGAACCAAACAGGAAAATGGAAATAGAATTAAGATAAAAGTTGAAAAGAATAGAAAGAAGGACGAAGGGAAGTTTCTTGGTAACACTGAGAAAAGGAGGAAAATAGGTGAAAAGCCAAAGAGAAACGAGGAAGAGGATGAGATGGGAATGATGGGCAGTACAGAGTGAAATGAAGTAGGCCAACAATGCTACTAAAGGGAAAAATGGTGTGAGAGTAGAGAAACAGGGTAAAGTATAGATGGCAAAAAAAAATCCAAAGGAAAAAAGTAGCATATGTTACCTCCATATATGCATTACCTTCAGAATAAACACGGTTTGTTACCATTTACTGGAAGGGCAGAAAATTTTGGCAAATTATGATTTCTTATCAGTTTCGTTTCAACTGTCATATAGTATCAGTAAACCTCCCAGTGAATATGTTAGATGTCTGCACAATAAATTCACATTTCATCTGAAATGTAACATCTACGGTTGTCAGGTCCACCCACGTATCATCATGTACATTACCCTTTAGTTAAGTTTCTCCTGATGCATACATGACTTGTTTTCACTAATTCTGTTTTCCTTATATTTGATTGTGAGACTGTAATATTATTGTTAGAACCAATACCTGACTACTAGGAGCCAGTGATTATAAAGCTACTTGTTGTTACAGGAGACTACTAACAGCGTTAGTGACTTTTAGATGCAGGTGCTTTTAGAAGTAGCGTCTGCGTCGTAATTTATGCAGGTTACAAAGTAGTGTAGTGTAAAGGATCTCTGCAAAACACCGCAGTTTGTCAGTACTTGATTACTAGTGTCTATGTGTATAGCTCTTCATCCTCAATGTAAGAGGTATAGAATCTGTGTATAGTATGCAAATTACGTATAATCTAATCTGCGTATCCAATTAAGGTCCTATTAAGAACATTTTATCGTAAAAAGTAACCAATGCATATGATTCTTGAGAACATTTTGACAAAAGTTACTCTACTGTATCTGAAAGAGAAATAAGATCTTTTGAAAATTTAACAAGACTGTGCATGTGGAGTATTTAAAAGATCTGTTTTCCCACTGGAAAATCCAACTGTAATAGGCCTAAATTTTTTTCACAGAAATTATTAGAAGAAATCAAGCATGTGTACTGTCAATCAGGTTATAATGTAATCCTCCAAGTTGTTTATGCAAAAGCTGAGCATATAAGGAGAATGATAAGGAATACTGAAATCATGCTTATGAAGGGAACCTGAAAAATTATATAACATTACTGAATATAAACATAGATAAATAAAAATACAGATTTCAGTGGCTGAATGTGAGCTACATTTGATACCAGAGTGAGGACAGACATTTTGTTTGATACTTGTAAGATCATTTCATATAAAACAACTGACAAGATTAAGTTTTAAAAAAAGAACCGATTCTTTTGTAATACACTGAGTACGTACTAAAATGACGATATCCTGTTTACTCATGTAACTGTGATACATAAGCACATGCTTTAAACCAAGGAAATATTTAGCGCTCTGTCTTGTAGGAAAGAAGGTGGCAGTCGCAGAGAGAACGATCCCACCAGCAGAACCCGTTGAATCAGTTCTTTGTGGCAGCTTAGCCATTGGGGGAACATCACTTGCTATAGCTAGAGCTGGTGCCACCATTAGCCGTATCCCATTGTACTTACATATTGCGCTGCTGAAACATGATCAGGTACATGTGACTTTTGTAATTGTGTTTCTTTTATCCCAGTTATTACAATTATTCTAGAATTCTGAAGCCAGTAGTCCCCTGTGACAGTGGTATTAAATATACTTCATAGAATACACCCTTCAGACCGTTGCCTGTAGCAGCTGTTGAACCCTGTGCCATAATTAAAATATGTAAGACATATTCTGATTTTTAAGATGTTTATTTTCACATGGTACTCCCAATTACAGGATTCACCTAAAGAAATGACTCTGCCACTCCCAATGATTACTCTGTTAAATTGTGAAAAAAATTCACCCGCAAAACTGAAGTTAATGAAAGAAGTTATGCTTATTCCACCAGTTCAGTTATCACTTAAACAGGTACTGTTTCATTTTCATTTTTATAAATGTATTCCATACATAAGGATATAGAGCTTTTCAATAAAGTCCTTACAAACTGTATTTTTCGTATTGTGTTTGCAAGTTTTAACAAGTGTTTGTGCAGAAGGAACATTAAAAGAAGCAAGTAGATGAAGATTTAAAAGAAGATACATAGAGATTTAAAGTTAAAAATGTCTGTGTTAGTATAGAGGAAAAAAATGGTGCCTTGAAGAAGATGTAGGGGAATTGTGTTACACAACAATAAGATTTTAATTTTTATTGGAATGTGCTTTTACATTATTAGATTATAAATAGTATCGGTTGATAGAGCAGACAAAGCAACAAAACTCGTAACAAATTCAAGGGAAAGCATAAAATCTTTGGGAATAAATTGCTTTAAAAATGAAATTGTGAAAATAGAAGGGATTACAAAGCAGAACAAAATTTATTCAAAGGATGAGAGGGATGGATAAGACAGACTGGGTCAACCCTCTCTTTTTGTTTAGCCATGCATTGTGTTAAAGGATGTATCTGCACAGGATGCCTACATTAGGGCTGTGATTTCTACTTTGTGTGCTGGTGACCTGAACAAATAGCTGAGCTCGATTCTCTTTCCTTTAACTTTTTAGTGTTATCACCAAGAGCTCCTAATAAGGTTGCTAATTCTGTACCATTCAAAGATATAATGCCTCCTAGTGCTCGTGGGAGAGTAGCAGACTGCTGCAGTGCAAAAGCGTGCCATTCGTCCTGTGTTGATGAGTTGTCAGCTGTGACTGACTTGTGCCCCCTTCAGTACTCCTTTACTGGCATGGTTTAAGAAAATCTGAAATGTAATCTAAAAACTGAGCATAAAACTCAGCTGAAAAGGAAAAAGAGTCTTGTTTAAAAGCAATGGATTCATTTAATTGTAGTGTTCCTCCATTCCCTAATGTTTAAAATTAAGACAGTGATTTTTTTCCCCTGCTTCCAGGAAGTGTTATAAAGGTAAAGACATTCACTTTTGTCAGAGTTTCCAGTTAGGAAGTTGTAGATAGAGTCATAGTTGTGAACAGTGATTATCGTCTTCCCACTTCTCAGAAATTACCCAGACCCAGATATTGCCTACTTGTTAGATTTGGGAAGGGCTCCTTTTGAGGAAGAAGAGACCACTTTTCTTGCCATCCCATTCAGCGGCATAATCAAATATTCCCATTCATTCCACTGCTGCTAACCCTTTATCAATGGACACTTGACTGCATTTGGGGCGGTGGGGTGGGGAGGAAATTGTGTTGAGGAAGTTTATAATAATTCTTTTAAAAAGGACTTTAAGACCTGCACTTAGAATATGTACTCTCTTCTGAATTAAGCCGCTAAAATGAAATAATTTATCTTTCTTTTGAGGATTACTGTTGCTTAATTTCAGGGCATAGAAAGAGTCCTGGATATTCAGAAAGAAATTGTGAGACTGTTGGAGCCTCCAGGCAAAGCGGTACAGTACAAATGTGTAATAATAATGTGATGTACTTCATTTGGTCTTTCTGCTACTAGTGTCTTTTTAACTGACACATGGAATGTTTAGCATTTTATCAACCTTAGTCTTATGGCACAGAATAGAAGATGTATTTCTCTGACAGACGAATAGAACACTGACCATTTGGTGATATTAAATTAATAAAGGTAGAATAAAACATTGTTCTAAGCATGGTAAGACTTTCTGTTTACCTGAAGAAGTATGCTGGCACTGAATGGTATCGCAGTGAATACACAATGTATGGCTCTGATCTCACTAAGTCACACACCCCCAACATGTATTATTCAAGGTACTGGTGCTGTAGTAGTGTGTAACTTCAGTATGTACATATGCTTTTTGCAAAGTGAGGTTGTTGGGTTTCTCCAAGTACAGAGTGTAGATTCTCATTTCAGACATCCCTTGTATTTTTGATAGGCTAGATAAGAATCTTTTGATCCCCATTTTCAAGAAGGGAAAGAAGGCAGATCCAGGGAACTATAGCCTGGTCAGCCTCACCTTTGTGCCGGACAAGATCATGGGGCAGATCCTCCTTGAAACTATGCTTAGGCACATGGAAAGTAAGGAGGTGATTGAAGACAGTCAACATGGCTTCACAAAGGGCAAATCATGCCTGACAAATTTGGCAGCCTTCCACGATAGGGCCACAGCGTCAGTGGACAAGGGAAAGGCAACCGACATCATTTACCTGGACTTGTGCGAAGCTTTTGACACTGTCCCGCACGACATCCTTGTCTCTAAACTGGAGAGACATGGATTTGACAGATGGACCACTCGCTGGATAAGGAACTGGATAAGGAACTGGCTGGATGGCCGCACTGGCCGTTGTGGTCAACGGCTTGATGTCCAAGTGAC
>VWZZ01007383.1:1131277-1208851 GCA_013399095.1 Psophia crepitans | reverse complement strand
CAGTGACAGGACAAGGGGGAATGGGTTTAAACTAAAAGAGGGACGTTAGGAAGAAATTCTTCCCTGTGAGGTGTGAGGCCCTGGCACAGGGTGCCCAGAGAAACTGTGGCTGCCCCTGGATCCCTGGCAGTGTCCAAGGGCAGGCTGGATGGGGCTTTGGGCACCCTGGTCTAGTGGAGGGTGTCCCTGCCCATGGGAGGGGGGTTGGAACTAGAGGGGCTTTAAGGTCCCTTCCAACCCAAACCATTCTATGATTCTATGATTCTAAAAGCAAATGATTTTTGGGGTGATGCCCACACAGAACTAAATATCTGAAATGAGTTATCATCACAAAATAAAACAAGATAGTTGCTGATAGTATTCTAGACAAAAGAGAAGGTATTTCCTGACTTAAATATTTGCAATCTCTTTAACCAAAATTCAGTCAACTTTTTTTTTTGTTTTGTTTTCCTGATCTGGGATTTTTGGACTTTTCCATGGAGTTGATTTCTTCTTTTTTCACTCCCAACAGCCCAGTCCTCAACTAGCAGACAGTAAGAAAGGCAGAGCACATCTGGGGAAGAAAGCTCCGGTAGGAAAAGACATTTTCATTTTAAGCCTTCAGCAAGGTATCAGCACCACCAGGGAACCAAAATGTTATTAAGAAATGAAACATTAATCTACATTACCATTTTGGAAAGGTCAAGGCAAGACTTTTAAATATTCCAAATGCACATATTTTATGTAATAGTTTGGATTCTTTTGACAATACCTTCCCTTTATGTGGAGCAATAACAGAAAGGGGAAAGTCTTCTGGAATCTGATCATTTTTCTCATATAGAGATCCTGGTAAATTATCCAAATGGGTATTTTGCAGGCCTGTAGCACCTGCACAGAACGTGCCCTTTTGATCACGTAGGCCGTAAAACTATTACTTGTAAGACTTGCATATTGTGCTGTTTCCTAACTCTGGGAGCATAACTCCCCTCTTAATCATGCTGCCTTAAGTTCCCAGTTCCTGTCTGAGGTTATGGACAATGGCAGGTACGAACCAGCAGCTGAAGGGCAGCACAGAACATTATTTTATATGACTCAAATTCTCTTCTTTTATCACTTTATCACCTGTAGTTTATAGATGAGTTTTCCAATTAGTGGGATGGAAACGCCATGCTGGTTTTGCTCTCCATTCTGAGACAATTAAAATATCATCAGGTGAGCATTTTTGCTGTTGTGGAGTTACAAAAGAGAGGATGACCGAAAGCTTTCCGATTTTTTTGTTGCTTCAACAACACAAAATTCATCATCATTAAGCAGCTGGCCAATGTTTTTCTGGTTGGCAATTTCCATATTCTTATCAAAATATGTACTGCAGTCACAAGTTAAAATAATTCCGTAAGATATACACAAGGAAATACTGCATTAGGTTCTCTGAAAAAAATCCATTTATTTCAACCAGAGAAAACTAAAAGACATAGTAGTGGGACTGAATTTTAAACTGATCAAAGCACCGTGCTTGAACTTTTTTTGGGGGGAAAACAGAAAGGAAAAATGACAAAGTAGGCAGTGAAGAAGAAGAACTTGTTAAGGATTTAGAAGTAAAGACTAGATAGAAAAAAAAAAGATTTTATAAAGATAAACAATGTTTTTAATAGAATGGAAAAAGGCACAACATATGGGTACCTTGAAAATCACATGAAAATGCAGACTTAACCTCTATCTCACATGAAATGCGGGAAGATTGCAGCGTTTCTTGCTGTCCATTGTGGCAGCTTAGTGCTCCTAAAGCAGTAAGTCCAATAGATTGTATCTCCTTGCAGACTGCTACAAAATACTCGCATCACAATTTAACCTGCATTTACTTCCTAATTTTTTATGTGAAAAATATATCCTCTGTAGCTCAGCCTCTGTTCTGTCCACTTCAGTTAGTTCTCTGACTCTTGTCAAATCCAATGCCTTCCAATTGACTTCTCCAGTCTAACTCAGGATTATGTCCTGCTGCTTTCTGGGCAACTTAGTGTCATTCTTTATAATCCAAAATTCACAGACTTTAAAGTTTAAGATCAGTGTTTGAAAAACCTACAAAAAACCCCTGACAACAGGAGGACACGTGAAATCCTTGCTCAATGCAACTTTGCTTGTGAGTGGTGTCCAGGGACACTGTTCCTGAGACAAACAACTCCATGCAGCTGTGCTGGAGGTATTTCCCCTCTATGGAATTTGTTTCTTCTAGAAGTCCTGGAGGATTCTAGTGTTTCTTGAACACTCCACAGAGGTAATATCAAAGTTGTAGTTGAGGATAAATGAGTAAAAGCTGCTTAAAAGTGGAAAATACATTTGTGTGGCAAAGAGCTGGTCCACAGCACTGGAAACTTATGTAGCACCTATGACAACTCCATGGTTAAGAGTGTCTTTAAAATCTTTTTTTAAACCAGTACTGGCCGTGTCAGAATGAGAACTACATGACTGGACATATTTCCAAGAACTACTTGCTCTCTACTCATTAGCACTTGGTTACCCCTCGTTCATAGAGAATTGTCCTTAAAGTTGCTAATGCCATTTCTGAGAACAGATTTGTATTTTGATGCCTAAATGCAGACAGAAATGACAGTGAAAATATATATATAAGTATTATACATAGACATGTTGTGTAAGTAAAGTGTTTGGTTTTGGTTTACTTTCAGCCACGAGCCTTAAAAAGAATATCGCACTTAGGTTGCCTAATAACAGGATGTGATAATCTAGAACAACCGCTACTCCTCATGCAAACTGCTTGCAACAATATTGGTCTGGAGCTAGGAATAGATATGTATTTAGCAATAAATTGTGCTGCTCATGAATTAATGGATTATGTAAGTTATTTTCAATATCTATCTTGTCGATTTTTAGAACGAATGTAGCTATTGTTGACATTATTACATTGCAAACTCACCTAGAAGCTTCTAACTCCATTTTTCAAGGTAGCAATCAAGTAAACTAGAATTGTCTCTGCATTTCTAAATTGTGGTTGGATTGGTCCTTCAAGTGTAGCAGATATATTATTGGCTGGTGAGTGCAAGGGGACGAGACATGCAGACGTCCTTCTGGTAGCTTGTTGCGGTGGGACCCGTGCGAATGCATGTACCCCTCCTCCGCAGCTGCCCCAGCATGCTGGCGGTGCGCCTTGCGTGGGATAAGGCTCACTGGACCAAGGCAGACCCCCACTGCAGCTTGTGTCCTGCCTACAGGAGTCTCTGTTACTTTCATTATTTAATCATTCAAATGGTATAAGCCCGCCTGCACTGGACAGGTGTATGCCTTTTCTCTGTTTATTTATTTAATAAGATTTTTCACATCGGTCTGTATCAGACATAGCGAACTGTTTTCATGCGCAGACACCTACTTGCATGCTCTGTTTAACAAGGCAGCTACATTTCACATTACATCTCAGACAATTTTGTATTAAAGTATTAAGCGACAAATCCTTTGGGATTTTTTCATTTCACCACAAGGTGTAAATGAAGTAATTATCTTCTATCCACCTTGTTTTCAAGGCTGAAGAACAAAAAATTATTTACACAACTGTACTTCTGTAACAACTCCTTCACAGCACTAGATGTTTATTTCTCCATTTTATTACACTACATCTGTTGTTTTCTTCAAACTAACTTGATCTTTCTATATATTTTTACTATGGTATGTGTGTATACCCACCAACATTCATCTCATTGTGTATCAACATTTAGTTTTTTAGATTTTTATATGACAAAGTTTACTTATCTCTAGTTGAAGCCTTAAAGTTCTTGCCCCTTGTCCCAAGACTAATCAGGCTTCTCTCTAAGCACAGAAGGAAACTTCCATTTAATATCTCATGAGATTTTGTGTATTTGGGTGTACTACAGTGATAAACCGCCCATTATTAATACATTTTGTGAAAGCAATTGCTTTCCTGACAATTTGTGATGTCTGTACCCTATACCAGAATAAGCAAAATGTTAATCAATGAATTATCAGTGATTCTGTAACTTTCTGTCACTGAACTGTTCAAGTTACTAAAGCAGTGAGTGTTCTGGCACAGTTTGTCAGTGTGCCTTTAGTAATCCTTGTGCGCTGCAGGTTGTGCTTCCCGTAGTGAGGAGACGAGTTTTAAACTGGTCTTTGTCTTGAAAGGGGAAGGAGGCAAGGAAGGGCACTATCTTGTTTTTGAGTGCTGAAGGTGCACTCCTTTCCCCTCACAATATTTTCCTTATGAAAATTGGGACAAAACCCCCCTCCTTTTTTTGGAAGTGAAAAGCGAGATTTTTCATGCAAAATTTAATAAAAATATCAAACATCACTATCTTTGTGATGAAGTTGTGTAAAACTGGCAGTGTTACCTAGAAAATACTGAAATAGATCTCCCTTGGCTTGGGAGTGGCGTCGTTCAGGCTTTGGCATGAGCCCACTGGAACCCGCTGTTGCTTTAGGCAGAGTTTTCTATAACAATGTGCTGCCCATGTAGACAAAAAGTAGAGGAGTGAATGAATGCTTATTGAAGGACACACAATCCACTGCCTTAATAGAGCTACTCGTGTCACACGATCTGTATGCTCACGTTGGAACTCTGGTTTTTCAAGTATTACCTTCCTTTTATGCTTTTTACTTTACTTTCTAGGTTAAAGGAAAATATGAAATACTCACTGGAACATTCCGAAGTCCTGATGAAATGGTTGACATGTACGTGGAACTGATTAATAAATTTCCATTTATTATTGCATTAATAGATCCCTTAAGAAAAGAGGTAAGATACCACAGTGCAGTCCTTGAAAACTTGATAATACTGTTCAGTGGTGCATCAATGAACTCGCATTTTTACAAAACATATCAAAAACAAAGAGTTTTTGGAGTTTAGGCACCAAAACATCACTATAAAAATGTATGTAACAATTCCTTTGTGTATCTGTAATTGATAATAACTAAATTTTTCTATACAGACAACAACCCTTGCATGAACAGAATACGATCAACACAAATATTTTAAAGAATGACAAGAAAATGCTTTTTTTTCCCCCTGATTCTACTTGCTAAACCAGTGTCATTTTTATTGCATTTTCCTTCTACAGTAAATAATAATTCAAATTATAAAATCAAATCATAAAATTCAGGTGATATATAAATTATATTATATTAGATAAAAATTTGGACATCCTTGTATATTCTTTAGAATCACTCAAAAAAAAAATAATTATTGCTGCTGTTCTTTATGATTGAGATTTATACCCAAACCCAGAACGAACCAGCCTGTCACTGGCAGCAGTGCTCGGCAGCATTTTTAAAGCTGTAGTAAGGTACCATGTATTTACCACTGTGATCAAAGTTCGAGCAGTTAATTTAGTGTGGCCAATAGATTACAACAATAGAGTACTGTTAGGCGTGTTATCAAGTGGATGGATGAGAGAAACAGATGGCATAACCTTAAATATTAGTATTTATACATCAGATCAGGTTTCCATGTATGATAAAAAAGATAAAAACTTACTTGTAGCAGAGCCGACAGCTGTAGACGTAGCTGCAGTTCCACAACTTCATAAAAATTTGCTCTTGCTGTTGCGCTGCACACTTTATCTTCTTTGAAATAAATATATGGGGTTTGTTTTCCTGAACAAAACATGAAGACTGTGATTGAAGGGGGAAGCAAAGTGATGTCGTCTTTGTGAATCTGCCCGGTGCCTGAATCAATAATTCTAAAACAGATATGCTGCAAAAGCCATCTGATTTTGTTCTTAGCTGGAACTGTAAAAGTTCCGGTTTTGAGTATCTGTGTTTACTGTTCCCTCACTCTAGTTAGCCTTGGCTCCTTGCTTTGTTTCAGTCTGACTCTGAAGTACCCACGTTCCAAAACACCAGATTATTCCCCACTCCTGCCAGGGCTGCAAGCTGCCTTGAGAATTCTTGTGAAGAAACATATTTGCAATATGAAAATCTGCAGGATGACAACAGATAGTGAAGTACAATTCGAAATAGAATGCTGTTAGGGGAAATGCCTCTCTTCCTCCTCCCCCCTCGTGAATCTATGGAGTTTACCCATGCCACATCTTTGCCACGGATAATTAGGTCCTTGAGGATTAGCTCTGGTACCAATTCAACAATTCATTGCCAGGAAGCAGATCGCTTTAGTGCTTAAGTTTAAACATTTGTTCAGGTGTCAAAAACTTCATTTTCACTTGTATGTGGGCTTGAAATCCTTATGGGAGTGGGCCCTTACACAGGCTGCAGCTCTGTAGGTACAAAAGTCTGTCTGATCTGCAGACCAGGAATTATTACTGGCAGAATTATTAAGTAGATAAGTAATGGTTTTGATGTGAGAACTTTGTATTCTGTGGGCACAGAGCAAATTAATTCATAGTTTTCTTCTTTCAAATAAGGTATTATTGTCCTTTATTTATCCTTACACCTCAGTACCATGTGGGCTGTACGTTAATATCAAGAAACAAAGACCCTGAAAAATATGGAGCTTTGCTGGAGAGTGTTGTATTCTGCTGTTCCTTCTGGGCCAGTCTTACAGCTCTGATCATCCTGCCTGGCTGTGTGCCACTGAGTCTGTGACTGCTTCCTGCTTCGTTATTTTACATTCAAACAAACAGTATGACACTTAAAATATTAGCACAAGAATGCGTCCTCTGAATAAAACAATAGAAAATTATTTTATATTCCATTAAATGAATTTCAGGAAGGAAATCAAAATTGCGAACTCCTACAGTTAATTTAATTTGAAATAGTTTAAATTATACTTGTGTGCAACTAGCTTTGATTAATTCCAGATTGGAATTTATGTTTTCTAGCAAAATGTTAAAATCCCAGCAAAATTCCAGTGGCATGTTTTTCTTAGGGAGACAGGTTTGAAATACAGTATAAAATATATTTATATGAAGGGTATCCTTAGGATTAAATCCAAATTTATTTATTTTTTTAATTCTATTTTTTTTACAGTTTTTACCTCCTCAGTCAGGGTTGTCACTCAGTTTTCTAAACTCCTGTTACTTACGTGGTTGTTTATGCAGGACAGACAACAATGGGATAACATATGCTGTGCTCTTGGTGCCAAATGTTACCTGGTTGCTGAAGATGCTGCCACAAACATTTCCAAGCTTAAAATTGACCAAAACATAAACATCCCGACGTGCAGTGGTGTTGTCCTAAAATATATTAACCACACCACGGTATCAGACCTCGTAGAAGTTACTGGACTTCTGGATGGTGAGTAGAGGGGGGGAAAGGCTGACTTTCAAATCCTGCAAGTCAGTAAATAGTGTTACTACACTTGTAAATCTTCTTATTTAATTATTGCCACTTCGAGTTTAGATTGTGCTTGTCAGAAGAAACTAAAATTCATGTTTTGGTTCACAAATCTCTGCTTAGAACAGTGTTCAAGGCTTCAACTATAGTAAATTAATACGCTGTGGGTGCTTTGAATGTGGGTGCCCTTCGACGCTGCAGCTCAGTGTCATACAGTTAGATATCAGAACTAAACAAAATTTGAAAAGACAAAGTTGAATAAGCTGAATTTTGACTATACTAGTATTAATAATTGAGAAATCCAAGCAAGTCCAAAGTGTTTAAAATGGCAGTTTACATAGATTATTGAGGATATTTGATTGAGCCTTTGTGGTAACAGTGCTAAGAACTTGTGCAGTTTCATTTGTAAGATTTCTGTTTGTATGAATTTTTCTTTTTTCATTTTTATACCCAAGGAATGGATGAACAAATTTCATATATCTAAGTTCCTTCCTTATGCCTTCAAAAAGCCCAGAATCACTATATCAGAGCGAGTAAATAGCAACTTAAAGCTTTCACTCAGTCATAATGGTAAACTCTTTGTTATAGCAAAGAGAAATCATTACTGTAGTGAGGAGCACATTTAAAATAAACAATCCAGCCTCCTCACCTTTAAAATACATCTCCAGACGGATCAGCTGGCGACAGAAATTACGGTAGGCTGTTAGATATTCCTTTAGCCATGCTGGAAATAAAACATAACGTTAACGTAGCAAACTAATACAGTTTACACCTTTATGAGATGGGTGGCGTTGGTTTTACTCCTGTTTGTATTCAAGCTGAGATAGCCCAAAAGTAAAAAAAAGCATGAAAAGTCTGAACAATTCCTGTTGAACATATAAAATAAACACTAATGAAGGCTTTACACTCCCGTTATATATAGGTCAAAGACATATTACCATATTAGGAAGTCCAGATGGAGAATCTTCTGATGATAGCCTTGTGGATCTGGTAAGGACTGAAAGCTGTTCAATTGCCAAAACACTGCTTTTAACATGGACTGGTTTTTAAGGAGAAAGCCTGCTTCTGCTTGAGAAGGAAACAACATTTTACAAAATGGGCTTTTTCTAGAGAGTTGCTTTTTTTTTCCCCGCAGAGAGTTAATCTTGGAGTTTAAAGAGAGCACGCAGGAAATTTGCCAAAGCAGGGAGTATATTCAAAAGTGTGTATGATCTGTTTGGTTGCATTAGTTTATAAAAAAATGTGAGTTACTTAAAACATTTCTGAGTAGTAATAATATTTTAGGCAAAAACTCTTAAGACTAGTGCATTTAGTCTTTTTGTATTAAAGCTACATTTGCAAATAAAATTTCATTTCCTCCGCCAGTGAAAATTATTGTTTGCCTCCCACAAATCTTTCATTAAGATTTTGTTTCTATTTAAAGGAGGGGTTTTACCTGTAGGAAGAATGTTAAATTAGAAGCAGGATACCATGTTTAATCATTGAGAATGACTTCACTTTAAAACCGTGGGGCTTTAAAATACGCACTTTCTCGTTTAAGGCTGTTGGACTGGGTGCCAGGTTTATCAAGTTGGGAGGTCTGTCCCGCGGAGAAAGAGCGACCAAATACAACCGCCTTCTTGCTATAGAGGAAGAACTGGCCAAGAATAGAACGCTACGTATGAGCTTCTTTCTTACTTTGTTTTCAGCTTGCAATGAATACGAGAACAAAGATTGGAGGGAGAATGATTGAAACTGCACCGCAGGAGGGAAGTGAAATCAAAAGACTATAAATAAGCGCTGACAAAAAAAACCTAGGATAGCACTTGCCACAATGTATATTGTTGTCCTAATGGATTATCTGTTTACTGAATGTTAAAATAGACCCCTTCTTGAGGAGTAGCCTACATTAAGCTTTTTTCCAGAATTAATTGGTTGGAGTCTTGAAGCCCACAGTGCAAAAGGAACAAAACAAAACCCACGCATATAGCACGGGAAAAACTGCCAAAACGGAATTTTAGGCCAAATACCCCACCTCTCTCAAGCCCCTAAACATACACTGCTCACAAAACTTCATTTCACAACCGCCTTTTGTCCGCTACGTTTCCAGCAAAATGTGCTTGGAAAGCTGCAATTGCACGGGGAAGCACTAAATAAACCCCAAGAAAACCCGAAGGTAACGCCACTTGTACGCATCTGCCGGCGTTGCGGGACCGGGCGCCCCTTTTTACACCACGCTCCACACCGCTAAATGCTTAACGGTTCGTTGGGACCGCTCCTCACTTGCTCAGGTATCAATCAAGACAGAATAAAGGCGTGCAGTCTGAAGGGGAGGCAGAAGCAGGGAGAGGGAGAAAGGAAGGAAAGGGTTTGCAAGAATTTATTATGCCTAAGGAAAGGGAAGGAGAATTAAGTCATTTTCCCCTCTTGTCGCTAATCGTTTCCAGTGCTCTATACAGAGGGTAGCAGCGCTTGACATGCATGCTAGGGAACAAAGTTTTGATTTTAAAAATGTTTTGTTGAAAATATTCTGAGATTTCGAAATCTCCCCCTTGCTCCTATATAATCGTCATAAAAAATAGAAACAGACAGAAATTCTTTTTTGGCCAAGACAGTAGTTTCACAGAACGCACTTTTCAGAAACAAGAGGGATAATTATACAGAGCTCTGAACTTCAGCTGCTTCAGCAGTATCAGAGTATTCCCCATTCAAATGGCGTAGTCCAAACAAAGGGCTCGAGTCTGACAAACATTTAAACCTGTATCTCATGAAACGAAACAGCAACAACTCCCGGAGCCGCTAATCGTGTGGCAGAAATCAAATGCAGTAACTAAATCAGCGCGGGGAAATACCGAGGTGGCACGTCTGAGCTGCATACCAAACTCCTCATCTGGCCGGGCTGCGCGCTCTGCCGTGCGCTGGAGAGCCAGGGAGGGCTCCGTGAGTGGCTCCTGGGCGGGAGGTGACACTGGCCCATCAGGGGTCCCCAGGAGCCACCGAGGGGGACCTGCAGCTGCGCACTGCGCTGTGGCTTCGCCTCCGGGCAGCCCCGATGCCGCGGGGGCCGAACTGCTTGCAAGGCGAGTCAGAGCGGCCGTCGTCCCTCGACTGGAAAGGAACACGCGTAGTTGAGGCGTATTCAGCGATGGGGTGGGCACCACACGTGGTTGTGAAGAGGGGATTTGGGGTGAGGCTCGGGAAGGAGGAGTGTCACCCCGCTGGGAAACCCAGCGGTGAGGAGAGGGGTGTAGTGCCAGGTACAGCAGCAGCACCCGGACCTGGGCTTAGGTGAAGCTGGTGACGGCTGGGGCGGTTGTGATGGAACTTCTGCTCAAAACCAGGGCAGCGAGGCGAGACAAACAGCGACGAAGGGAAGGCAGCAAACATCCCAGCTCACGCTGCTGTGCACCATGCCCCGATCCTGCCTGCGGCACAGAGCTGGGCTGCTGCTTCTGTTTCTAAGGCCCCGACTTCTAAAGGTGTTCACAGGCTCTTGTGAGCATCGGGTGGATTTTAGGAAAAATCTGAGTGCCCCCGAGAACGCCAGGAAACTGCATTGCAGCAAACATGACTTTCTGTTTTCTGTTTCAGGTGAAGCAACCCTCGAGTTCATCGTTTTTGCTGAAAAATCAGAGTCAGAAAACCAACTGGCTGATGTGCTCCCTCCCCCAAAGCAGGACTCGCTGCCTCCGCAGCGCCCCTGGCCAGCCCGGCAGGTTGGAGGCCTTCCCGCCCAGCTCCCCGAGAACAGCGCGCAGACCTAGGCCGCCAGCGGTTACTTTTGGATAAATATGAAATTAAAAAAAATCTAGTAAGAAACTCACATATTAACTATTCCTTAATCCATTTATTTTCAAGCACTTTAGCTAAACATTTTGGGAAGCATTCAGACACCGGCTTCTCTTTGCCCAGGAGACCATCGCTTTCAGCTGAAACCAAGTAAACTGAGCCGCAGCTACAGTTTGAAAATACCACAAAATTCTGTGCTGTATTTACAAACTGACAAAACAAACACCTCTGTGTTAAGTCCCAAACGAAACGTTTGTTTTGGGAAAGTCAAAAACCTCTCTCCATACAAAGAGTGAGCTATTGACAAACAGTGGAAAAAAAAACAACCACCCAACCCAACATTTTACAAAAAACAAAGGCCTTGACTGTTACGCTGCTCCATCCCCCCACACCCCCTCAATGCTGCTCTTAGATCTGGCCTACAAGGGGAATTCTGCTCCAGTTGGAGCCAGCTATCAATACAAGGGCAGCAGCGCAAACCCCAAATGTAGGGCACAAAGCTGTAATTGGCATCCCTCGGAAGCTCGCTGCACTCCCAGGCAGGGAATAACAACTCGATTTCACAAGGTCTGGGAAACTTGTCAGGAGTCTTTTTAATAAGCAACAGTGAAAAGATAAATAAATAAGTTATGTGCTAGGTAACAAATAGTTTAAGAAAAAGAAATACTTCTTAAAAAACTTCTGGGTTTTGTAGGATTTGCAAATTCGAACGCATAATACAGCAGCAATAATTTGAGGAAAAATACATATATAAAATGTTGCATTTTAAGTTCAGGGTAACAGATACCTAAGTGAGAAATGAACCACCAGAACCAACCGCCCCCCAGAAATGAAGGTACCGATGAGAGACAAATTTCCTCAAGTTTAGGAACTCTACGCAGGTTCAGCAATTAGATCAAGCCCAGCATTTCCTTAGCAAACATGCACAAAACACCAAAAAAGATGTGAAACTACCACACTCGTTACTATCCATTTATTTTTAGGAAAAGCACCAGACAGTTGCATGCAGAGCCAAACCAACAAACCCAGAACATTCATCCTTCAGTACGATCACTGTTCCAAATCATTACATAAAACCCAACCCAAGTGCATTCAAGTACCTGACCGCCCCATTTCAGTTACACCGATCTTTAGGTAAATCCCTGATTACGTTTGTTCGTTCAGTATAAAAGAGTGAGATCCCGTGTTGAATTTAAAGAGACTCCCATGGAATGTGCGTTGGCAGTGGAGCAAACCCATTACGTACCTCCCTCCCTGCCTTCGGAGGACGCGAGGGCTGAGGGACGCAGGGATTTGGGTCATCAAAGGGCAGCGTTACCTAATGAAGAAATGAGCGTGTCCCAGGTTGGAAGCAAAGGCTGGTTGGTTAGTGCTGCGAGGTTTCAGCTGGGAGTTCTCAAGATGTTGATGCCGAATGACTTGCAGTCCGAGACCGAATCCCACACGTGCGCAGGAGCACACCCTGACTGCAGCGCGGCAGTTCCCAGCTTCACTATGTGACACTGAAACAAACCCCCAGGAGATAAATCCTCCTTGGAGAAGCTTTTAATCCAAATGAGAGCACCGAGCTCAACCCACAGAGCTGGGACTTTGGCTATCGCTCCCAAAAGTCTTGGTAGCTCGACAGGCCGCACGGCCTCTGCTCTGCAGTGGCTGGGCGAGCTGTCCCGGGGGAACGCGGAACAGAAGTGCTACGCTTGTGCTTTTCATCTCCTCAAAGGAGCATCTGTGGAGACAGCAGCGAGGAGACCTGCCCCACCTTGGTTTCAGTAGATGTTCTGAAAGCAATGTGTCTAAACCCTGATGTTTGAATGAAGAGTAACCCCCCCACACCAAAGCTGACGTGCGCGTAATCCCCTTCACGGGGTCTAACCCCAGCTCCCCAGTTCAGGAGACGCACGGGGCTTCTGGCCAGCTTTAGGACGGGCCTTTAACAAGGTGCCTCCTCCACAGGAGAGTAATTAAAAAACCCTTTTCAAATACAGCTGTGAAGTGAAGGTAACTGACACCGCCTAAGAAAATAATAACCATACCTGCAAAATCAAAATGGGAAAGGGATTTTGAGTGATACAGAGTTATGTTTAACACTTCAGTGCATGTAACAAAACTGCATACGAAAGACCATTCCAACCCATGTTTTTGAAAACCGTTCGGAGTACAGACCGTAGCCCCCAGTAACACACCTAAGCAATTCACACGTCCAGGTAACGGTGCCCCAAAGTTACAGCCTTTCCGAGTAACAATTAACAGTTAGAACTGTCTCTCTCTTTTACTTTCTCAACGCTGGTTTCTTTATGCAGCGGCTGCCTTTTTTCTTCTTTCGTTTCGTTCTGATTCGGCGTGTTCTCAGACGTCTGATCCCCGCTGGTGGAAACAGGACCTAAAACGACCACAGCCTCTGTCTCTTTGTCACTGCTAGAAGCTTTTCTCGTAAATTCTGTAAGACTAGTTGATCTAAAGGAAAAAGAATAAAGACACGAATACAGATAACAGTTCACACATTTAGGAGAAAAAAAATATCAATATAGGCAGAAGCATTTCTGTTATTAGCAGCATGCAGGACCAGGACAGGTCTACTAGATAGGTAAACAGATCTCTAGATTTGCAGCTGGGACAGACAGACAGCAGTTCACAGAGTGCAACAGTCACGTTACCTCTCCTCAATCACGTGTTAGGCATTTGATTAGGCTGGCCACGAAGATATTTAAAAGGAAAAAACAAACTTACAGAGCACTGAGAAAATCCTTAGACTAGGACAGAATCAGTTTAAAGTCTTTAAGAATTTATTTTCTCTCTGCTCCTCCGGGAGCTGCGTGCAGCTTCCCCCAGGCCCTGCAGCGCAGCCGCACCCAGGGAAAATGCCGCTGGTCCCTGGGGGCCACAGGCCCTCAGCCCGCGGGAAGCGGAGGAGAACCCGGCGGCTGCTCCCCACCGCCCTCCCGGCGCAGCCGGCGCAGGGCTGTAGCCGTTCCCCGCTCTCCCGCACGGCAGGGAGGCACGGCCACCATAACCGAGTTTTCCGCCGCAGCTCAGCACCAACAGGCTGCTCGTGCAAGTGGCTTCTGAGAATTCACCTCCTGGG
Source organism: Psophia crepitans (assembly GCA_013399095.1). Taxonomy (NCBI): domain Eukaryota; kingdom Metazoa; phylum Chordata; class Aves; order Gruiformes; family Psophiidae; genus Psophia; species Psophia crepitans. The sequence goes on along the minus strand of VWZZ01007383.1, from coordinate 1,194,771 downwards.
TTTGCTGGAATACAGAGGGCGTTAGACCCACGTTCCGTGCTGCAGGAGCGGGGTTACGGCCTGACTGCCCACAGCGCGGGGGCTCTTGCAGCCCTCTGAGCCGGGAGAGAGGAAGGGAAGGTCAGAGGCACCGGGGTTATTTGTCGAGGCTGGCACTGTGCTACCAACGCTAAAAGCACTCGTCTGTGTTCAAAAGCTTTGTACGCGTGTTGGAAGCGCGCAGGCAAACGCTTCGGCTGGGCACCAGCAGAGAACGAGGCAGACGCTGGGCGAGCACGACCTGCTCGACTCGCAGGCCGGGGCGTTTCCCGCGCCAGCGTAACGCTGCGGCGTGGGCAGGCGGGCGGCTGCCACGGGCCAGGGCCCCCTTCCCTTCCCGTCCCCCTCCCCGCGTGCCTGAGGGAGCGTAACCCCCACCTTCCGCAGGGCCTCCCGCAGGGGTGTGAGCACCGTCCGGGTGCCTACCCCGTACAGCCACGGCCCGCAGACCGCCCGGGTGCGGAACACCTCGGCGCTACGGCACCAGCGGGCGTGTGGCTCCGCTCTCCCGGGAAACCTAACTGCGGAGCTGCTGGATGCATTTGCTGGCCCACAGCCTTTTGTTTATTCCTTTTTTTGTCCTTCCTTAATTTTCCATGCTTATTCGTAAGAAACGGCCTTCCATACTGCTAAGATAAACCCCTGAAAGGAAAAAGTAGAATCAACTGGGGGCCAGAGAAAGAAATTCAGCTACTGGATCCATCTGCTATGAACCGCCCTTTATTGTGCCGGTCTTTGTCCTAGAGAAAATGACAAAGAAAAAAGAGGTCACCCCACGCAACAATTAGAGCACGGGGCGGGGAATGTGCTGGCTCCCACCTGACGGGGGAGAGTAAATGGACAGGTTAAAACCGAACGGGTAATCGCAGCAACAACAGTCGCCGCACTGCCCGTTTCAGAAAGGATTTCCTCGGCTTGCGACCGAAGCACCAGATACAGCGAACGAAATTCCATATTCAAGCTTTAATTACAAGAATTGTCTCTAACATTAGAACTTCGGTGTAAGTTAATTAAAGCAGAAATTGGCGCTAATAGATACGGTTTCAGACTCATTTGATTATCATCAGAAGCTAGTGATTTCATAAGGAAAATAATGCTTATTTTATGCAAAAGTTGCCAATCATTCCAGAAAATACAAGGTGGGGTATTTTGAATGTTAAAGCAAATGAAACTTTTTAAGGCAGTGTAACCAGAAGAGGGTTATTTTAAAAAGTGCTACCTCTGAAAAGCTGATTGCCCAACACTATAAAAATGGTCAAAGCCATAAATGCCAAGTTCATTTTTATTTCACTTCGGAGGTAACTATCTTTCAAATCCCAACAGCTGGACTATTTAATACAATCTGGTGAATCAAAGTATAATTCTTCACTGGGCTCACAGCGGGGAGTCTGCATTAGTGCATGGCAGCATTCCAACAACTGATGCACCGCCAAGCGCTCTGAAGTCTGTTTCATTTATAACAAAAATGGATAAAACGGCAATCATATTTACCACCTTCAAAGGACAGAAAAATGAAAGATGTTGATATAAAGTAGTTTAATGGAGAAAACCAGTGATTAAATCAGCGTTTCAAGCATAAAAATAAGAATTACTATTCAGACTTGGTTGTACTAGCACTCCCTTCTTCAAATCCTTCACACTGCTGCAGCACCAGCCTGACGGTGCTGCTGGTACAGCTGAGGTATTGTTAAAAATTATTAACCCTACTTATCAGGTATTCAATAGTTTGCCAAGAGCAGAATGGAGGCGTAATAAAAGTTTCAGTGCAAGAATGAACATAATTTTGGTGCTCCCTTTCAAAAAACAGGTTTTGCTGCTACAAATAAAGCTGAGAAAAGCAATTAGGACGGATGGAGTTAGCCGCCGCCGTTTTGAACAATTACAGATTTGTCCAGCCAAGGTATTTGCATTTAGCTCTACGCAAAGCTCTTCCTTCATTAAGGTTGTTAACGTTGTTATCAGTATTCTTGTTATTTGTCCAACTATGTATTTAAGCTAGAAATTGAGAAACTAGTTCTATTGTACTCAGCCAAACATAACTGTCTGTAAGTCTGCGTGTATTTTCATGACCAAGCACGTAAAATCTGTACTGTGAAATCCAGATTTAGATGATAAATGCATTTTATATTAATCGTATGGGATATGCGAAGTCACAGGCAGTACTGAGGACTGCTTGTGAGATAAGAGTCTCAAAAGCAATATATTCCATTTATGTAGTTTCCAGGAGGTACAGAAGGTGTAAAAATGAAGGGCTATGCCTGACGGGCCGCCTGTGAACCAGGTACTGCCGTGGCCTTTGGGACTAATTTACGGTAGGAGCATAAAAGGACAAACTAAGGACGGGATTCACAACTGAGACTTGGATTTTCTTTGTTTCCTCTGGTTACTATTATAACCTTGGTATTACTTAAGCTTGCTCTATTCATTAAATCATTGAAATATGTTTCCATTAGAAACCTGAATGTAATATCAAGGAAAAATTTATTGGATGAAGTCCCATCCAATTCCCTAACAATATGTAAAAGCAGAAGGCTAAAGAAATACATTCAAGGAAAACACTGTCAGAAAATCCACGGGCTTTACAGCATATTTAGAAAATACTGGCAAAAATCTACCCCAGCAAAGACTGGTTCTGCAGGTACACAGTATAAGCAGGTGGATACTCTGCCCACAACGAGCTGTACGAACAAAGTCATTGCTGCTACAAAAGCCAACGCTTAACATGGCATCAAATTAGTATGCTGTGTCTTTCAGCGAGCTCCCTAATCTAGGACGCTGAAATAGCTGTCATCTCTCTTCAAAGCAGAATTGCTTTCAAAACCAAAGTAAAACTCCACCGGGGCTATTCCTTATGCCCCAAAAGACGAGATTTGAAGCATTAAGCTAATTTAACAGTTGTTCACCACCAGTTGCTTCTTTACACAGCTTAAAAACCACGCCTGCATGTTGATTCTAGCTTGCTTCATGCCTAACTCCTGCCCACCCTGACCCCAGCACTGCCATTTCCTACGAGATCCCCAGAACGGAGGACACATAGCTGACGCAGTGAAGCTCACGCTCCAGATCACTACATCCCTTCCGAGCAGCACGCGCGGAGGGTTTGCCAGGTAAGAGCAGCCCAGCAGCCCTGCCCCGACCCCGACCAAGCAGCCCACGGTGCCAGCCTGGCCGGGAGAGCGGGGCTCAGCTCAGACGGGTGCTGCCGTGGCCTCACTGTTGCATGCCAGAGCACCAGGCAAATCAATTTTATCCTTAAAAACTTTTATATATTGAGAATAAAAGCTACAGTGGTTATTAAATATTTCAGTATTTTTAACAAGGCAGGGGAATACAACAGAGAGAACCAAAGGCTAATACTGAGCAACAGTAAAAAATACACCAATTCCAAGTCTGGAAAGCCTTCAGTGAACAAAAAATTCCATCACACTGTAGTACTTGCCAAATGGAAATGGCAGGCAGTACAACCAGTGACACCAGTGAATTAGTCCGCTCCTCTGATGGTACCAGCACCACCTGCAACGGCGGGTATCTGCGAAGAAAGTGCAAGAAACCCTGTTTCAGGAATGCCTCTGCTAAATGTCGCTGAGCAGAAAGGTGTCAACATGGCAGCAAGCAGAACGGAACTGCAGATAGTCTTTAGTATGGAAATTGTTTCCATTTTTAGGTGCCTTTCTGAAAATGCTCAACAAGATTGGCAAATTAATTTAAATGAAGAGTCTTGGAGAGCTTCTACCTGCACTGAGAGAGTGCACGAAAAGTACAGTCTAAGAAAAACGTGACAGTGGCTTTTAAAACACTTAAAAATGAGGACACCTCAAACTTGCAGAACATCCCATTGTGTTCTCCACTTATTCTTCACACTAAATTGCCCACGTTCAAGCTAAGCTGGAAAACCTTTGCAGCGCTGTCTAGCTGAGGCTGAGCTGCTTCCTGCAGAGCTGGTAGATGATTCAGGTGTACTAAGATTACAGCCAGGAGAAGGAGGACAAATCCTTTAATTGTATAAAATCATCAGATTAAGACTAACCCTCTCTGTGGTTCGCGCTGTTAGCGGGGAAGTCTGCTGCCCAGAAACAAAATGTTTACAAAGTGCTGGGGGGGGTGTGGAAAAATCCCCCAAAACCCAGGGGCAGAGCCAGCCACACCTTTCCCCTCTGTGTCTGCACACCCCAGGGAGGCACAGGAACTCTCTTGCTCCCAAGGGAACTAAATTGTCACCTATTCTGTTCTGAGCAACTGTCACAGAATTACGCTCACGCTGGGTTAAACACTGGGGAAGGCATCTGCAGAGGAAGTTACCTGAATACTGAGGTAACGCTTCCACTTCTCTACAGGACACGCGTTATTGATGTCTTCCCCCTCAGCACCACCTCAGCAAAACTTTGCACGTTCCCAATCATCTGCTCAATGGCTCCAGACCCTTCTAACAACCTCCTGCACCGAAACAACACCTCACCTCGTGGTTCAAAACCCACATTTTTCTTCTGAATTAATTTCTCTGAGCCATCACCACTCAGGGCAATTTCAGAATCGACCTGTATTTGCTGAAGCCAGAGCCCTTATCCACAGTCCCTCCTTTGGCAACTCACACGAGCGGCCCAGCTCACTCAGCCGGTGGCCAGTACTTTGGTAACAACCACAGGAGTAACCAACCATGTTGAGTCCTGCTTTGACCAAAGGCTGAAATTCCTTACCCCAGTAGTATTTAGGTGAGATTGTCACTGACTTGGGGGTGGGGAGGATCCAGGATTTTACTCAATGAGCTGACTTCTGTCTACGTGTTGTTCACAGATACATTTTCAAGACTGGGTCTTTTCTCAGAGGTGTGACCTTCTTTCTCCGTGAGAACGGGCGTGCTCAACCGTTACTCAAGGTGAATAAAGAATGATGAATAGGGCTGCTCGCATTTCATCGTCTGTAAGTATTACTTCCTCCTTCAGATTACAACCTTAGTGAACGGCTGGTGCAGCAAAGAGAAGTATCTCATGCACAACTACCCCTAAGGTTTCTACAGGAAGTTGTACATTAAAATCTAAGCGAATTAAAAAGAATAAACACTGCACTGCAAGAGGCAGCTGGTAATTACGAGACACGCAACCCTCCGCTGTGCTACAAAAGGTTTGCTGGGCTGCTGCAAACAGGTGAAGCAGGTCACACCTTTGGCAGATTTCAAGGAACTGCAAATCATCAGAAAGCTGCATCCTTTCACCGCAGGTATGAGCAAGGAGGAGGCACAATAATCTTCTGTGTGCCTTTGTCATCTGGGGGGCCGGGCCAAAGCAGCGTACTGCTTCTTCAGTTAACACGGTCTACTTCAGGAAAGAGTGTGGTGCCACAGGACCAGACGTGTAGAGGGAAGCAGCCTGTGCTCCAGACCCACATCCGCCTAACACACGTTTCGGGGGGGTTATTTGTGGAACTAGCTCTCGTGTGGCCCCCGGGACAGCCACTGAAGGCTGGTTCACGTCTTCTGGTTTAGTTTCACCCATCCAACGAATGCAGGGATCCAGTGCACGCACTAATGCCACTCCAGGATACAAATCAAAGCCTAGCAAATGGGGACAAGAGGGAGATGTGCTTCAGAAGCGTTCTGCTGATCCAAACTAAACCGCTAGTATAGCTGCTCTCAGGGAAGCCCAGAAAACTGCCTGATTACAGAGCCCAGTTGTCAGAGAAAGGAACTTCCTTCTGATGCCTGCTTCAAACATGCCCTGTTTCAAAACAGTGCTTACACATCCTGGAGCCTGGAGGCTGCTTCTACTAACCTCTGCTGCGAACAGTACCCAGGAGAAAGAAGAAAAGCGACTGCACTTCAACGTGGTACGAAGCATCTAGGTTATTTCTGCTCCTCCCTGCCAGCCCAGCGGCAGAAGAGTATGAGAACCCCCGCACCTTCCCTCTCGCTGCAAAACCATCCTTAACGATGAGCCTTTCCAATTAAGCAGGTTTACACCGGTGACTCGGTGCAAAGAAGCCCTGCGGCACGAAGGAATCTGGCCGCTGCATTTGTTTTAATGCTTTAAACAGATAAATTAAAGTGAAACGTGTCTTTTAGGATGTCACTGAATAGGCAAGCTGAGAAATAAATTGAGCTTCACGTATGCTTTTATAACACATAACAACTGTGACTGTCAACACAAGATCCTTTTCACTGTCAATTCACCACGCATTCTGCGAGACCTTGGGGCCCGCAATTATTTCATTTCCTTTCTTGTAAATGCAATTTCCACTTAGTTTGGTGGAATAAAAGGTAGACAAAAGGTGGTAGAAGTTGCTGTATTTTCTGATTAAGGTTATCTGTTCAAAACTGTAGAAATCCACAAACTACAAACAGTATTTTTCAGGAACAACCTCACCTTTCTATCAGGGTAGCAGTTGAAGAAAATGCAATGGCATTATTCATGTCAAATTAACTGTTGAACAAATTTTCATCTTTCTGATTAAATTAAAACGAGGATCATCTTTCTTCTAAGGATACTTAAATGAAATAAAAGGGGAAACTACATATGATTGGAAAAGGCATTCCACTTTCAAAACTCGGTGCGAATTACATAAAACTGTAGGGCACAAAAGGAAATTGGGCTCTTTATCCATTCAAAAATAAATTATAAAAGTACCTGCAGGAGAGTGAAGCAAATATCAGTTCATAAAAATAGATGCAAACTGAATTTCCAGCCCGTTTGTCGCGACTTACTCCTTTGAACTAAGCAGTGGAGCTAGAATTGGTACTGGTGGTATTTTTTAACTGATAGAACAGGAAATCAGAGGTTTAATTAGCCATGATTACAATATTCTGCCGATCCAATCTGTCTCATCTATTTCCTTTTCTTGAAGTGACAAACTGACAAACAACCTGGCAAGGGAACTGAAGCAAGTGCACAGCCTAATTTCAAAAGGAGCCCGGTATTGTAATACAAACCAATCCTCTGCGAGATCTGCCTGAAACAAGTAATTCTGAAGCAGGTTTAACTCTTTGATGCTGAGCTGGCACCTCAGGTCTTCCATCTGGTGAGAAGAAAGATTCCTCTGCCCGTCAGTGCAAATGCAACACTAACCGGGGGTTTGCAGTGGGTTTTATTTTGAAGAATCTTAATATTGAGATTTCAAGGTAATTCAGAGATTTTGCCAACAAATATTTAAGAGTAATAGTTAGCACATGGTTTGGTCCAACAGAAACTGCTCTGCACACCTGTCTGTATACAAACTAATATGACTTATATATTTTTTTTTTTAAATTGCTAAAATTACCTTTTTTAGAAATCAAGAGTTCAGTACGTAACTACCTTCCCTCTTCTCTTCAGATATGGAGAAACAATCAACCTTGCTATTCCTTGAAAACTCTTTGAGTAGTTTGTGGGTTTTTTGGCAGAGATTTTTTTTTTTGAGTGTTCAGAGATTCTAGAGGAAAAGACTTTTATTACAGAGAATTCGATTTCGACCTCTATGTGAGACTGCAAATTATTTGAGGAGTCAATGGCAAAGAGGTGCCGACTGTACATTTATTCTGTTCACCAAAACAGATGTGAAATCACTTTCAGAATGCATATCTAGAAATCCATGTTCCACTTACTGTAATGTAGGCTTGGAGCCCGTGACACCCTTAAGCTCATTAGAGACGGGACCTGAGTCAGGTACTTTGGAACTGAATTCTGTCTCCAGGTCTTTCTTGTTCGACGCTGTTTGTGCGGCACTGGCTCCCAAACCTAGCACAGGCAGAGATTTTGATTCTGATGTGGCCAAGATTCCAGTGGGACCTAAAAGCCAAAGAAAGTTTCACGCTTCCGTTATCCAGATTGACTGGTCTAGAAACAGCACATAAACAGAGCAGAATTCAAGCTACCTGCAGAAATCAAAATGGAATTTTAAAGAACAGCACCCAACACACAGAGAGTAACAAAATACCGTGTTTGCAGCTTCTGCTCTCCCCACCAAGGTGAACCCTTTCTCGTACCGCAAGCAGGGCTCGCTATATGGCAGAGCCGCACTCAACCCCCTGGCCGTCTGGGACGGTAAGTCCCGCTGCCCACGCAGCAGCACCAACTCACAACTCACCGGTGCCCTCCCAGCCTGAAGCGCAGCTGGAGCGAGAGCCAGCAGAACTACAGAGCAGCCTGTTCTCGTACTCATGAGTAGCCAGTGAACTGTCTGTCTGCAAAGTCCAAGCTATAGCCCTACGGTGACATTAAAACCAGCCATATCTGCATGGACTATGGCATGGCCTTAGGCCTGCACCAACTGTGTTTCTAACCAAGGAGAACATCAACAGTTTCTTACAGATGACGACAGTAAAGCCTAGCTTAAAAACTGCAAACCCTTGCTCTGCAGAAGAGGTTAATTCAAAACATTAATCCTAACTCCTCACTTCTCTGGTTACCATTCCTTTCAAAAGTATTTTCACAGTAGGCTCAGGCTATTAACCCCAGGAACAGCGTCTGAGCTCCAGGCAGGCCAGAGGAACCTGTGCATATATGGCTGTGTGCGTGTGCATCCTGACAGAGGCATCTCTTGGAGAAAAGGTCACTGAGAATAAGTCACTGTAGAAGCAAACAGGGTTCTCCGTAACAGCTGAAATGGGATTGGTCTCAAAGAGAAAGTCAAGCTTCAAGAGTCACTTAATGCAGGGAGAGGAAGAGGACTACGAAGGAGTCCGGCCACTTACTGCCACTGTCCTGGTCAGTGGTGACCTTCCGGCGTCGCAGAACCCGTTCCAGCTCTGTTTCACTGCTGTCTGTTTCAAGGGACTTCAAGCTTCGGGAACTAGTGGATTTGTTCAAAGTTTCCTACAGCAAGAAACAGGCATGAAAAGCTCTCTGAGGGCACACTATGCCTTGCCACAAACATCCCATATGCACAACGTGAGAACCCCTTCAACTGCAGAAAAGCAACTGCAGTTCTAGACCAGTGTGCGCAGCTCTCCCTTTAGTACAACAGCGAGCATCTGGGCCTCGGCTCACCGCTCCTCTTCCCATGCAGGGATTAACACACTTACCTGCACATTAGAGGGTTGATAGCGGGTTTAAGAATGATGCTCTGGATCACTAATGAACAAACTCTGATGTTTGCAGGGAACTGTCAACTTCCTCCACCCCACCATTTAAAGGATCTTAAAAATTATCACGCCCATCATTAACCTCTATTAGCAAAAAGCCAAAGATCTGTATTTTACTGCTCCAGCATGTTTTATATTTTAGCACGGTCCTGTGTTGCTGTGTCCTGGTGTGGACACATAGTTGCGGAAGTCAGTGTGTACCAGCTGCAACTGCCAGATTTTATTAAACCCTACAGTCTAGCTGATCTGCCAAAATTTTATTAATTCTATAGTCTAGCTGATCTGCCAAAAACCTGACCTTATGTCCATATACTCCATGGTTTCTCTTACACACAGAGCTAGATCTCAAGTCGAAACAGTTTTTTATACGTACAAAATAGAAATGCATGCCATTGCTGCCTTATGCCAAGGTTAGTATTTTGTATCAGCAAAGCTGCCACACTTTTCTTAAGGGGGGGTTTCCTGCAGGAATTTTAACGTACACATAGTGATACTGCACGTGTTTCCCAGCTGACAGGAGTCAGTTACTGGATCAGCACCCACTTGACTGTAATGTTTCCCCAAAATGTTTACAATGCGACTGAAAATTTGGGACCCTTGTGCTATTTCATTTCTCCTGAGTCTTGCCAGCTTTAAGATCCCCCAGGAATCCTGTTAATTCAGCCCTCCAAAACACATCAGACTCACAGAGCGTTTTTCCAGAGCATAAATAACATATCGTAACATCTTTTGTTGACAAGCACGTTAAGTTCTGATCAGAAATAGCACATGACAAAAGGAAATGGCATTGCAAGTTGCAAAGGCTGAGCTACTTTCAGGATCCCGGCAAAGAAACTAATTCTTCATTCCTCACCCAAAAGTTAAAATATTTTCTTTGGTAACTACTGGAAATGTAACTGAGCAGGTACGTTACTAACGAGTACTACGCTCCAGATCTGTACACGTGCGAAAGCAACTCAAGTGACGGAGTCTCCTAAACTCTGCAATTTACAGACCATAAATGTATTTTGTTTGTAACAACTACATGGAGGTCTACACAAAATGCCTAATTAGCATAGTAACAACAAATGTTTACTCTATCACATCCCACCCCCAGGTTTGGTGTCTGACTGTGCGTAATGATTGGTCTCAAGAATAGACTGGAATCGGATTTTATGTAGCTTGTCTGATACCACAAATATCCTGAAGGGCTGAAAGGCAAGCAGCTAGATACAGAAGTACAGTGACTGCAGGTTTCTTCCTGCTCCCTCCAAACTACAAAACCAAGTCTCCCCCGATGTCAGTGATACAGTGTCAAAGAAATGAAACAGCTATTAGAAAACGAAAGGACCTTCGCCAGGATCGTCGACTCCATCCCTCACTGCTCCAAACAGCACACCAGGTCAAACTAATCATACATTTATGGAGTTGCATTTAAAACGTAATCTCTATGTTTCACTTGACTCCTTTTCTATTTACCTTTATATTTAATTATATGTCCCTCTAATTGGAGCTTGGCATTAAGGTCTGGGGGCCTCTCTAGATGATTCCTTCCCTGTAAGTTTAACACGTCATTGGTGCCACACTCGTGATTTTTAAATCGCAGCACAAGCTGTGGCTACACTCTTTGCTGTACTGTCTTGCATCATCCAACAGAATACTGAAGCTATTTTTATAAGGGCTGTTTAGGTGTTATCATGGATGATTAGAAAGATTAGCCTTACCTTCTGTGGAGTGGATGTGAAGTATTTTGCTTTGATATGGGCAAAATTTCACTGTTTTTCACCTTACAAAGGCAAAATTTCACCTGATGTGCCAAAGTTGCACTTCAGCTTTAAAACCTTCAGGGTGAGAGAAGTCAGGGAGCGAGAACAACGGCTCCATCTCTGACAGACAATTTTAGCACTTGTGCAAAAGAAACAACCAGTTAAATAAGCAACGCAATATAGGAGTAAAGGACAGACCAGCAGCAGGACCAGGTCTGAGCAGGACCAAACACAAGTCTAATGTTTTTATTTAGCGATATATGGGTTTATGGACAGCCATTCAGAATGATTCTTTCTACATGTAAATGTGGACAGACTACAGAACTCTTGCTCTATTTACGCTATGTCTATGTTAACAAGAATTCTATTTGGTGCCTCAGGACAGACCAGGAGTTCAGAGCAGTTGATGGTAAGAACCCTACATCTACTATACATTCAGTTCAGGGGCTTTACTTTGGACTAGATTTATTCAGTTGCATCTCCCTCCCCAAGCACTGAGTCCTGGGAAAGTTCCCATAGGATCTATGGCAGGCGCAGACTACAACATCCCCTCTAGTGGCAGGAACATACAAATCTGGAGCAGAGTTAACAGGTTAGTTTTCTCCAAAATAAATTCTGTTAGCTAGAGTAAAAACTAATCTTTCAGTTGAACCAAAGTCAAAAGTGGAATCAGGGAATTCCCATCATATATGATATATCATGGAATGGTTTGAGTTGGAAAGGACCTCAAAGCCCATCCAGTTCCAACCCCCTGCCATGGGCAGGGACACCCCCCACCAGCCCAGGGTGCCCAAAGCCCCATCCAGCCTGGCCTTGGGCACTGCCAGGGATCCAGGGGCAGCCACAGCTTCTCTGGGCACCCTGTGCCAGGGCCTCACCACCCTCACAGTAAAGAATTTCTTCCTAATACCTAATCTAAATCTCCCCCTGTAGCTTAAGGCCATCAGCCCTTGTCCCGTCACTCCCTACCCTTGCAAACAGCCCCCCTGCAGCTTTCCTGTAGGCTCCTTTAGGTACCGGCAGGCTGCTAATAAGGTCTCCCTGGAGGCTTCTCTTCTCCAGGATGAACAACTCCAACTCCCTCAGCCTGTCCTTGTAGCAGAGGTGCTCCAGCCCTCTGATCAACTTTGTGGCCTCCTCTGGACTCACTTCAACAGATCCATGTCTGTCTTGTACTGGGGACCCCAGAGCTGGACGCACTATTGCAGATGAGGTCTCAGGAGAGCAGAGCAGAAGGGGAGAATCCCCTCATTTGACCTGCTGGTCATGCTCAATCGCTCCAGAACCATTCTACAGCTTCAAACCAAAACACTAATGCAGAACCTTGAAATACTCTGCTATTTTGCACAGAAGGTGTTGTCAGCTCAATGAAAAGAAAAAACTGTAATATGAACTGCAAGTTTTCTTACCAGAATCCCTTTTAATTCTTTCATTGCACTTTCAGAGGGCTTTGGTGTTTCTGGCTGTAAACAAACACAACAGATGCATGTTAGAAAACAGGTGAAATGGTCCACGACAGACTTTGTACTTGAAGACAGACATCGCCCAAGGGTCTGCTGCAGAGGCATGCAGTTGTATTATGTTCCTCTGCTCTCTCCTCTCATGGGCACACAGATAACATTCAATCTATTTTCTTACACGGATGAAGGGAAGAGTCTTAGCTCCTAACACTGTGAATCACAGCCTATACATAAAGATTATGCTTTGTGAAGGTGGTAAACAACATTTTATAGTAGCTGCATTCAGGTATTAGTGCTAAGTGCTGCATAAAAGGAAGAAATAGTTTTAAATACAGTCTACTTCTGGATCACCCCCTTTACCCAATTCAGTTATCCGCTGTGCTTTTTTTTTTTCTCAGTAGCTGTTTGTTTACAAGATGTTTGCTTTCTGTGTCAAAAAAATGGGCTTGTATTTACTTTGTGTTGGCTTCACTTCTTTTTCTGTTCTTCAGATATATGCTGCTCTGATTAATTTTATTCAAAATAAAATAAAGCAAATAAGGTGAGCCAAATGTATTCTTTTGAATGTTTTACAGAAAGCCTGATTTATTTTTAGTGTAAATTACTGTACTTAGCTAATATTATTTCTCTGTTTATTCCAAACCTTTGTTTTAGGCCTGCTTGACTGGTTAACTGGTCTCAGATGAACTCCCTTTTTAATTCTGTCCATCATTTCTTCAACAGCTTGTCTCTTCAGATCTGTAACTTCTTCACCTGTTCCAAAAATCAAAGAGCACATCACATTCTGGGTATGAACTACCGAGAAATAGTACAAAGAAAAAAAAACCTGTTAAACAGACAGCCTCCTAAACAGCTTGTTTGCCATATACAGCCAGTTACCACCATCATAAATTAGTTTTAATGATGAAACAGCATTTACATATGCAACATGTCCACAGGCAGGCAACCAAGATGGTGAAGGGTCTAGAGGGGAAGATGTATGAGAAGAGGCTGAAGTCCCGTGGGTTGCTCAGCCTGGAGAAGAGGAGGCTGAGGGCAGAGCTCATGGCAGCCTACAGCTTCCTCCCGAGGGGGAGCCAAGGGGCAGGCGCTGATCTCCTCCCTCTGGTGATCAGCGATAGAACCCCAGTGAATGGCATGGAGCTGCCCCAGGGGAGGGTTAGGCTGGAGATCAGAATAGAATAGAATAGAATAGAATAGAATAGAATAGAATAGAATAGAATAGAATCANGAACAGGCTCCCCAGGGCAGTCGTCACCGCCCCGAGCTGGGCTGAGTTCAAGCAGCATCTGGCCAACGCTCTCAGTCATCTGCTCTGGTTGGGCTGGTCCTGTGTGGGGCCAGGAGTTGGACTCAATAGTCCTCGTGAGTCCCTTTTAACTCGGGATATTCTGTGATTCCATGAATGTTCTTAGTTATAATCCATGCAGTAGGTCTTCCTGCCTGTATGTGTGATGCATACTGCTCACGTACTATCCAAATCTGTGCTTTTTCTCAGTTTTATTAAACATGTAAATGACAAGCATAAATATATAGGCCTATTTTTCCCCCCATAAGAGGGCTGTTCACAGGGTCTTTCTTACAGAACCACTATCTTACTCCTAATTTTCCCCACCACAGTGAGGCACTTCACCTTGCACTGCGTACATCTGTATGGTAGCAGAAACCAGCAATTTCATCTCTAGTTATAGGGAATTCCAGTTTCTGGATACAGTGCTATTAGCGATCTTTGCTATCATCTAAACTGTCACAAGCTCTTCAAGGCTAAAATGCTCATGTACACACATTGAGGATCCAGCTGTGGACTTTGCAAACACCAAACCGCAGTGTCTGCGGAAGTCTGGACAGAAGCGGGGCCCAGATCCCAAAAATCAAAGCTCCTATAATCTAAGCGGGAATCACTTAAGCTCAGAGCTACAGGCTGAAGCACCCAGGACTGAAGAATATGGCCCCACTATATCTCTTCACTGTGGTTCAGCAGAAATTTCCACAGCTTCACTGCCATGGACAAGCTGATAATACCCCATGGCGTGCCAGATATGCAGCCCATCACAAGGTTATCAAATGTGTACCTTGCTGGAACAATACACTGACATCTCAGATTGTCCTAAACCCACACGTCTAAAGTACACTGTATCAAAAGGGCAAAACTTAAATACCATGAAAGGAAATGGTTGCTTTTTCAAGAAATTCAGTTATCAGGACTGCAAAATGAAATGGGAAGCTGTGTGATGAACCTAAACTATACCTGTTAACTTATCAGGGTTCTGCATAATGTAACAAAAGACACTGCATGTGCCATACCAAAAAGGGAATTAAAAAAGAGTACTTAAAGCAAATACATGGAGGAATACAGTTGATGCTATTCAAAGCTGCAACGTTGTACCTTATATAACAGTAATTTTAAATAGACTTTTGCTCTCTCACTTGTCAGGGTACTATTGATGATTCATAGAAATGCAGTTTCTGTACTGTAAGCCACTTTAACATCAGGCTTTAATTTCACAAACAGACTGTTTCAAATATAAAAGCTTAATTGGTGGTACAGGATAGAAACCACTCATTTGAAGTCCTTAACAAGGGTCAAAACAAGCCTCAAGTTGGATATAATAACCAGATCAAGAAAGAGCTTTTCCCCTTTTTTATTTTTACTTTAAGAACAGCTCAACTATTAAGAGAAGCAGCAGTTTATATGTGATTGAAGAAAGGTCAGAGCTGTTAAAGTTTGCTAATAAACAATGAAAGAATGGGGTGTGGAGAACTTACAGTCAATTTCATAGTATTTCTTGCAATCACTGTTTGTAACAGTCTTAACAAAAAGGTGTAATCAAAACATCTAGGATACTTCAAGGTAAGGAAACTTGATAAATGAGGGCAACATAACTGAACTTTTACTGAAAGATAAGATTGACTCTTCATCAGAGATCTCGGTACAAGGCCACTTCTCTTTATTATTTTAGCTAGACCAACAACCTTACTTCTCTCAGACTGGTAACCAGTTCCCAAAGATTCCCCCAGGGACCTGCCCAGCTCACCCCATTCCTCAGTCCCTCGTCTAAAATCCAGGATGGGTAATACTACTGCTCCATCACGTTCTGCCTGTTGGGCTCATCCAACAATCCAGCCATGCTTACATACCATTACAATGTTTACAGCGATTTTTTCTTTAACAGTTATATCCTATACCTATAATTTCAGCCAGGTTCCCTTCTGCAGCTCCCTTCTTTGTTTAAGTGGCAGCAAATGAGTTAAGCAATTCACTACAAACTCCTGCTGTTTCAGAAGGAAGAGAGAAACAGTAAGAAAAAACATGGTTATTTAACCGGCAATGCCTGTCTAACTAGCTCTGACTCGTCAGGCACCCATGATCATTCCTAAATCTGTACTTAACTCCTGTTCTCAACCTACTACATTTCCAGCTTCCATTAACAACAATAAAATGCAATTTCAGCTGTTACTTTGCATGCAGAGCCGCAAGATTCCGTTTTGTTTTAGGTTTTCAGTATTATTAAAGGATTAGCATTACAGTCAATTCTGAGTGGTAATTCTGTAAGATATGAATTGAGGGGTGAAAACGGAAGGCTTTAACAAATTAGCTCTGCAGAGAGGCTCTGGACAGAAGAAACCACAAACAAGAACCCATTTGGAAGCTTGAAACTTCCTGTGTTATCCTGTATATAATCTGCTCTCTGCGTCACGCTTGTTGGGTTTGTTCTTCTGCCTCTTCCAGACAACCTGTGGAAGTGCAAAGCCCTGGACATGCTGTAGCTGCAGCTACAGGCTGTAGTGTCGCCAGTGTAGAGGCACAGGTTGCGCCTCTCAATGCTGCTGTAGTACAACTACTACAGGCAGCACCAAACTGCCAGGGTGCAACTCAACAAGCTGCACGGGGTCAGTATAACAGCACGGGGTCGAAACGGAACCATCCTGTGCTCCACACCTCACCCAGCAGATCACCATACCCAGCGAAGTCCTTATCTTGCCAGGTCCTTCCATGGGCCTATAATAAACATGACCACCCTCTCCCCAAGGGAAAAAGAAAAAAGAAAGATAAATTTTTCTGCCACATCAGTGAATGAATTCAACTCAGTGCCATATTGGATAAGCACGAGAGCCAGAAGGAAGATAAGAACTTTCTGCCACTTACAGCAAGTGCTCAGTCTTCCTTTAACGCTTTTTAACTGCAGACTCAAAGACTGTTCATGCTAAAATCCATTTGGAAAAAATAAATTGGATGCTGATCACCAGGTCAGTTGTGAGGACATAGATGGCTATGAGGGCTACACAAATTTGCTTGGGATCTCGAGGAAACTTGCAGCACCAAAGCTACACCATCAAAGACACCACTTCCTGTCTCAGAGCTGCAATCACGTTTCTGGACTGTGCGGTAGATGAGTATGCTGGGACATGGACAGCAGTTGTTAATGTTGACAATTATAAGCATTTCCATCACTATTTGTACCCACAGTTCATTTTCACTAGCTTTATCTGCAGTACCTAGTAAATAATCCACGTGACTGGAGGAACGATGAGCCGTACCTGACTCCTGCTGAGGAGGTTTCTCCTTCTTGCTCACGTTGGTGTTGGAGTGAGATCTCTTGCGAATCATTGACATGAGAGACCTGTGGGGAAAATGAAACTGCAGATTGTCATTCTGTCCTGTGTCACACGCTGTTAGAATGAACTTGAACACGACACACAAACAGCTTGCTTATACCTGATTATACAGCTACTTACAAAAGACTCATTTACCAGTTCTTGAATGCAGATGTATGTACTGAATTACCCCCCACAATGCCTCCCATCAAAATGCACCAGAGAAATTTATTTCTTTTTAACAGACATTAGACACAAATCAAAACACTCGAAGATTTGAATATTAAAAGACAGCGTCTCATTGTGACACATGACAAATTGAAGCCGCTCCTGCACAATAAAAGGAAGGAAGAGCTGTAGATATTGAACTGAAGTATTATTCTCCAAAGGACACTTAAATATGGTGATCAGTATCTCCTCACCAGCTCCAAGTTTGCAATCTTCTTGGTGTCAAATAATTATCCTTTCACTATAGTCAAAACGTAAAAGTCAGGCAAGGAAATGATTAATCTTAAAGCCCAAGTATAAGCTCCTATGTGCATCTGATGTGCCAGTGGGGCCTATCACTCCCTACTGAACGTTGCTCCTTACGGAGCGGAGTGACCTCGCTGACAGAAAGGGTCAAAACCCTGTCCCAGAACAAAGCAGCATCCAGTGCCTAGGCTCTGAAACCACCTCTACGCATATAAACTTCACAGTGCCTGAAGGAAATACTCTGATTTAGGTACTACAGGGCTGAAAATGAATAGTGTTATCTATTCCAAATAATAAAGGGTACAAACTTAAAACAAAACAAAAAAATCCCACAACACCCCCACACAGTTAGTTCATGCTACGCATTAGTGAGAAAGAAGCAAGCCAAATGAGTTAACGGACATGCAAGGAGCAAAAGACCAAACACAATTGTTCAGATGTGTTTAGTTTGGACTTCGAAAAACAAAGCAAAATGCACAATGGGATGAATTCTCCCTAGTAATCATCCCTATTCATGTATTTAACACAGTAGTTAACAAGACTGCTGTACATAATTTTTGTTACAGAAGGTTAGAAAGTGTCATCAAAGTCCATTTATTTTTAAAACAAAGCAGCCAATACAAAGATTAGCTGAATTCCTAAAATTAACTAAGCACCTTTTAGGGCTTAGTTAATTAAATTGCATCTAATGCCTGCTACATGGTATACTGGTCAGTCTCTTTTAGGGTTCTTTGCAAAAATCAGGCTTAAATTTGATAATTTCACCCAAAACTTCTTGATGATGGGGTGGTGGTTTTCTGGGTTTTTTTTCTTTTTCATCTATGAAAGCAATTGTGGGAACTCAATGGAGTCTACATTTTCATCACCAGTATCCAACAGGAAGGGACACACAGTAATCCAACATATCCTTTGGTTCAAAGGGGTTTTCTAAGCAGCAGCAGATTCAGACAAGCACGTCACAAGTCTATAATTACAGCTATCAGGTGAATAGAAAAAAAAATAACCTCCTAAATTTAGAGGAGACAGGTAACCCTCCTCCTCCAAAGTCACAGTCTAGACAATTTGTTTAGGCTTGGCAAGGCAGACACTGTTCAAAATTGGTCAGGGTGTTAGTCTGCTGGCAGGTGGGGCACAGAGCGTGTCCCGCTGCTAAAGAGCCCAAGACAGATGGAGAAAGCCTTTTTTCTTTAAAGACATTTTTCTTGCTTGGATGCAAGCTCATGTAATGTATTCTGCTTCAGCAAAGCATTAATGCTGTGACCCTTGATTTAGCACTTACCGTATAGGGTTAGGAGGAGGGGGAGGAGGAAGAGGAGGTGGCGGTGGTGGCGGAGGAGGTGGCGGAGGATTTTCAGACTGCTGTATTCGTTTTTGAAGTTCATCAACTGCGCAAAAGCAATAAAGCAAACTACAGTGATTTCTTGGTTTCTCACATCTGCTCTAAAAACCAACTCTGATGGTTTAAGAAAGAAAAGCTACTAATTAACTAAAAAAACAAACAACAAGACTAAACCATGTAATTGCTACAAAGTCCTATTTTTGGCAGCATTTTCCACCAAGAAGAATGTCCTAGGTGCACAGAATTCTCACTAAACCAGTTACCTCCAACCTGAGTTACTTTTCAGACTAAAACAACACTCTGCCTCATACAGGATTCTTCATGTAAAATGACAGAGCAGGGAGAAGTTTCTCACATTCCTGCTATGGTCTATTTGAGAATGAACTGACAAGAGATGAGAGAAATGAATAATTTCAGCTTCCAGTCTTATCCCTGTGTCTTGCTGATGGATTTTGGTGTGGTTTTTCCCCACAAAAAAAAAAAAAATAGCCAAAACTGGGCAGTTCGTGGAATAGATTCCTCCTCTCCTGTTTTTGTGTCAGATTTAAAATGTGGAAATTACTTTGCTGCACTTGAAATATTGTCGAATGCAATTAACTGGGGAATGGCAGAAACACTGTGCTATGCCATTTTATTTATTTTTAAAACTAGGTAAGAGGATACATTTTAACTGAATGTGAAGGATCATGTCTTTCACAAAGAAACCCATGTATATATTCCATTGCAAAACTCAGGGCAATGTACTATTGTAATGTATTATTATACCTTACAGAAATGTTACTGAAATGTTATTCTTTCACGCACATTCTTGACATGACTGTTCTGCGGTTGAAGGCAGTGGCTGAGCTTTGTCACGTGAAGCACAGGGCTGGATCTCAGCTACAAAAAAGCTGTTGCTTCTTGGATCTCAAACACAACAAGTGTAATTCTGTTAGACATGCACCACTCGCATTCCCCCAACTGTACCTCTACAATGAAAGTTACTACAAGATTTTACCTGAATGCTTTAGGTCTCTAGCTTTTTCTTCTGAGTTCTGACACTTAAGCTCTAGTTCCTTTTTATCTTCTTCCAAAAGTTCTAGTTGCTGTTTAAGACGGCTAATCTCCTTATGCAGTGCTTGGTTCTCTAGCTGCTCTTCCAATTCTTTGATCTGCAGTTGGCAAACAATAGCATTCATTACAACAACAGGCATCTGCTGTTCTTCCTCTTGACAAATAACCCATTAGGCGCAGTTATTCCCGAAAACATGATGTTACAGTACAGGAGTGCACTGCAACTCCCAGAAAGAGGACAAGTTTTAAATGAGAGCTGGACAGATTTTTCTGACAGATGTCAGAATTTTCTAACAATCCTAACTTGGTTTATCTCTTTTTTTAGAATGCATCTTTAGCTCTAAAGTACTTAAGCTATACAATGTTTCTTTTTTCCTTTTTATAGTTTTTATCACATAATTAGAATTTAACATTGACATTCTTGTTCTTTTACTGACTGCTTCCACTGACAGGGTTGGTTATTTAAACTTCCCCCTCTCAACACATGCAGATGCCAGTGGGTGAATTATGGAACATCAGGTTAAGAGGCAGCATTCAGGTGCAGAGCGGCAATCATTTCTCAGCTCCCTAAATGTGTACATTTTGCTCAGGACTTCAAGGAGGCAAAGATGCAGAGGTTGTCTGAACTGGCAATTATCCTTCCCAAATACTCATTCAGACGCATGTGAGATTACATAGGCTTAGTATTGCTGCACTGGTGAAAGCACAGGAACTGCGCACCTCTTCCCAGTATTACTCCGCTACCAGAGTTTTAAGAACAGGCCTCACAACTAAGGGAAAACTCGTTTTCAGCCTTTCAAGTGACGCAGCGGTGACTTCTCCCAGGTAGAGATTGATCTAGTCCAGTTCCAAATAACATATTTGTTTAGATCCTAGCACTTTAGGTGCTACCACACCACTTCGCAGGATTCACCTAACATTTTCCTGCTCCAGTATGTCCAGCTCTTCCCCATGTGTTTCTGTAACAGGCAACCAGACTAGTAATGTGAACTGCCTACTTCTCACCTCCTGGTTTTCTCAGCTTGTTCCCCCCAAATACCCTTTGTATTACTCAACGTCCCAAGTATTCTCCTGTCACCTTTTCTTCACTTAAGGGAACTTCACATTATGCTTCTAATTAAGCCTGTGCTTTAATGGCATCCAGAATAACATACTGAACTAAATCAAAGCTTTCAAGCTGAAAAACCTGCTGGTTTTGTACTTATGTCTTACCATCAAACTAGAAGAAGGGAATCACAATCTTCTCTGAAGTTTAGTTTTTAAATTGTAAACTCCTCTGGGGGACAAGATCTCAAATAATTCTGAACATAATAAATACATGGGACTCCTTAAATTCAGGAGGCTTTCAAAGACTTCTGCATGAGACGAAAAGTAATCCTATTTTACCTTTTGTTGGTGCTGAAGCCTCTCTTCTTCTAACGTATGGGTTAGCTTAGCATTGTCATCCAAAGCCTTCAAAAGCTGTTGATCGGGAGCAGAATTTTGCAGAAGCAACTGACTTTGCCTTTTCATCTTGTTTTGTTCAATAAACATCTGCCAAAACAAAACCCACCCCCAACAAAAACAATAGTTAAGCACAGCCTAATGCTATCCTGGGAAATACAGCAATTGGAAAAAAAAACCAGAAAAAAAATAACATTGTGTTAATATGGTAGATCTAGAGGGGATGAGGGTGAGAAGGAGAGGGAAAGGAAGTTTGAGAGCAAAATTTGCAAGAGCTAAGCTCTCACTGAAAGGAAGCAGGTGTTTGCTGAGAACGACCCACTGCTACACCTCAATTACCCACATGTTGGCAGCATTCAGAATTTAAACGTGTCCCTGAATTTTGTTTCCTGGGAATAGAATAGAATATCAGAATATAATCTGATAGTTATTCTCAGAGCTCTGGAAGGATTAAAAGAACTCCGGGTGGAGGAAAAAAAGGTCTATGAATTCACAAGCTATCTCCTCAAACACATTTGCAAGCCTTGGCATAAAGCCCACTTATTTGAGGGCTACCTGGATCTGTGAATGATGGAGTGTCTTTGGGCAATGATTTTCAGTCCATGTTTGTGTAATCAGTGTACGTGCTTGCCCTGGGAGAAGGCATTTCAGGGCCATTTCAGCCTTTTACATCTGCATTTTTCCCTCTTCCCCAGCTGTATTTTTGATGTGGGGAATGAATACATTGGGGGGGGGGAGTGTGTGATAAATGGTCTAGAGACACAACTTTGATAAAAATTATCACACATTTCTCCTGGCTTCCCCTAAGAAGTGCAGAGGCTGTCAGCACAGGCAGTTTCCATGAGAGAAGCTGCTCCTTCCAGACTGTTTCGGAACTTGGAAAACCAAGACTGCTTCCCAACAACAAAAAAAATCCCAGTGAATTTATTCTGCATCTTGACATCTCTTTCACGTAGAGGGTTGCCCCCCCAGAGCAACAAGGGTTTCCTCTCCTGACAAACTCGGCTGTGCCTACTCTTACAGTCGAAAAAGGGACTGGGTCACGCTGAGGTTCCAGATGAGTGTGCACAGGTCAGCAAAGAATGCCACTTATGGCAGGAGAACAGAGAACAGTCTGAGAACACAGACACTCCCTCAGACTGTACAAACACTGTTGTATAGCACAGCAAAAGCAAGAAGAAATTTTAAGAATAAAGTATTGAAAATACACAAGTTCCTTGAGATCTTTTCAGGTTCCTGTACTATTTACTCACAAACCAAAACTACAGGTGCAACATACGGATTCTTCCCTGGTGCTACTGCAATGCCAAGTGATTTATTTTTTTTAAATAGAATTGAATTTTAAAGAACCAGCAGCTGATGCAGATTTGCAGCAAGCATTCTGCCCAGTGCTCTGCACAGACACTTCAGCTGAGTCTCTTAGCAAGCAGCACTCTCTCTAGCCCTACGCACAGATCGAGGAGCCTGCTGACTGTGCTGAACTTTTAACTCACAACGCAGCCTGCTTGACCCTGCGTGCCTACAAGAGTCAATTGATGCGGCCTTAATACTAATAAAACCCACAATGAACACTTCATTGGGCAAAGCTGTGCTGGGGGGGTAGGCAATAAAGGCCTGGAAGTATTCGATGAAGAGGAAACGATGAATACAGGCTCTAAGCACTATACTTTGTTATAAAACAAACAACACTAGATTTACGACAATACGCAGGCCCACTCTGGTGCAAATGTGCACATCAGCTCCCTGTCCCAAAATTTTGCCAGTCAAACCAATTATGCTTGCAGTACCTTAAACTAGTAGGGCTGTGGCAAAGGTGAGAGAAGTTCAGAATCAAAGCTACCGATCCCAACTCTAGAAGGTTTGCCTTTATATTGTAACTCATCTATTTGATTAACATTTTGTCTTCGTAAAAGAAACAGCATCTTTGAAACGTCGTACTTTAGAAAGGCCCCTAAATCACTGCTCAAGAACTTAACAGTGTCTCAAAGCCTCCTGGTAAGTCAGTCAGAAGTTACTTAATCCTGACAGAAACAACATCTCTAGAAGCCACCTTTAGCAAACATTGCCGTTTACCTGCTGCAAACTTTCAAATCAAAG
Organism: Psophia crepitans; assembly: GCA_013399095.1. NCBI lineage: Eukaryota > Metazoa > Chordata > Aves > Gruiformes > Psophiidae > Psophia > Psophia crepitans. Next base: position 1,171,476 of record VWZZ01007383.1, on the reverse strand, counting down.
AGAAAACATTTTTTTTTTAATCTGAAAAACAGTTTGAGGTGATACGTCCAGACTTTTGTTCCCTGAGTTTCTGCCACTAAAACCAACAGAACAGAGTTGTTCCAGCCTGAGGGAGCAGAAAGCTGCCAAAACAAAAAGAAATCAAGTAGAGCAACTTGATTTTTTCAACTTGAGTGGATATTTCACCAAATGTAGAAAATTCATATTCACTTTGTTTCATGCTCTGCTGCAATAAAATGAAAAAAAAAAAAATCCTCTTGAAGAACTGAGAGAAAATCTTTTCTTTCAGAAGTTTCCAAATGAAGTTCTGCATTTTCAAATAGCTTTATAAAATGCTTTCAAAACATTGCAAACACATTCCTGCTTACAATATATGTGTGTCTTCACCACCACAAAAAACTTTGTTGCTTATAACTTAATACTGCAATCAGATACATGGGAAGCAGTTCCTGATGGGGAGTCCCATCCATTTCAGAAGTTACACACGTGTCCTTGAAGAACCAGCGTATTCCAGGTGGAAGAGACAAAACTACACAATATGGTCATGGCAGACACAGCAGAATGAACTGGTGATGAACTGATTGTAAGTTCTTGAGAGGTCGCTCTGTGTGTGTGACGTGGGACAAAAAAAAGACCCTTAGAAATTATTACTTATTTAAAATTAAAACAATCACTCTGTGAGTCAGGAGGGCAGAAACCGGACTGCCTGCACAACCCTGAATATTAATTAAAGCGACTGCTGAAAAGGCAAAACAGCTACTAACAGGATTATTTAGACTAGGTGGAATTTAACCAATTGATGGATTAATTCTGACTTTGCCACTTGGTAGACAATTATCTGCAGAGTATCCCAATCAATGCTAGAAACGTGAGGAATCTGCTGAAAGCACAACTACAACTCAAGGCAGATCACAAAGGACAAAGTTTGTTTACATCCATAATTTTCATTTACAAAATCTCCAAGTGTTGTGCAAAACAGCTACCTGTATTTCCCCTGTAAGTTTACAAACAGAAGCTTCAACGGGAAATCCAGGACTTGGCCACTTTCCATCAGCAGAGTTTGCACAAGAATTGGGGAGAGGGAAAGAGAAGGGAGTGAAATCCTGAAAATAATACACATTTTTCCCTTGACCTTAATGGGGCCACACCTCATTCTCAGAATGCCCTAACCATTACGCTACACAGCGTTCGCTGCAGCTGTTTTTTGTTTACACCAGAGCTGAAGAAGGAATTCTTCCTCATTAAAAAAGTTAGAAAGCAACTCTGTTAGTGTCAAGTCCCTGGGAACTTCGATCCTTGTTCGAGTGGCGTTCAGGGTATAACTGGATGCTTTCCAACTGACTCCTCTCCCAGGAGCAAAATGAGGCCAAAGAAAATGCTTTAATATCCACGTGTTGCTACATTTCCACCTAGACATCGTTTGGCTACTCACTATGTGGAACAACTTTTTTGTCTTAGCTACACTTTGATGTGAGAAGAATGTCTCAATACAGCAGCACTGTTATAATAAGGTAATCATTGGCTGCATAAAGTAAAATAAAAGTCAGTGGCAAATGCTACCCAGTATGAATAGAATAACAAAAGGTACATAGCAAGGCAGAGTCAAACTTCAGAAGTCTCAAACAGAAAAGGGAAGAGCACCCAAATGAGCAGTCAGCCCTGATTTCAGTCCTTGGCAGCGCTGCTCCATCCCCTCCACATCCTAGTGAGAAATCAGTAAGTCATCCTGATGGAGTGGTAACGCCCTCATCTACACATGTCATAGGTTACAGGAGCTGATGTCTTTTGCTTTATGTGTCCTCTGAAGCCTTATAGTCTGGTGTTCAGACCTGAAATAAGTCACAACAGAGGTAGGGCCAAGATACTTTATCTCCCAAAAAATCCAGGTTGTTTTAAGGAACTTATGTGATGGGGGTCACAGAGTGATCTTGTCTCATTATGGCTTAACAGGGCACTAGGTGGCTCTAAATTCCTCATTTAAAATATAAATCCAGGTGTAGATTTTGGTTCAATGGCTAATCAGGAAAAAAATAAATATATACACTCTTAGCTTTCTAACTGCTTAACTGTACTGTATTATCAAGGACACAAAGGCTCATGAGCATCACTGCTATAAATATTACAGCAGGAAACAATGGCTACTGTTTTGGGGTTTTTTTATAGAAGAGTTGAAAAACAGATGTATCTTATTAAAACACATTAAGAAACACACCCTCAGTTTGGACGTTGACCTAGAAATGCTCTCTGTACCCTCAGGCGCAATGCTGCACATCAAGCAATAATATCAGCCTTGTATGAGTTACAAATCCCGTGTGGTTTAGTGTGCCTGAAGTGCTATTCAGGAAAAAAAGCCACAACAAATACATGGATTCTGCAGCTAGGACACAATCCAGAAAACTTACTTCAGCACATGCTTAATTTTCAGTGCATGTGGCATTACTCTCATCTGCAAATTTTTTATCTAGTGCTTATACTCTTCCCCTCCTGGGAACTGCTTCTATGGAAAGTGACTGTCACGTGATGTCAGAAAAAGAAAATTACTCAAACAGCTAGTATCAAGGGCATGGGGGGCACAGGACAAGACTCTTATTAACAACAATAACAAAAAAAAAAAAACCCCACCACTGTGAAGTCTGGAAAAACAGAGCGATGCATTTCTGGTCACAGGCTGTGACCTCCACAGACTGCCTACTTCAGAGGAGCCAAAGACTAACCCCGGCTGGATTGTCAAACAGCCACAGAACACTGAGCAATATGATCCCGACAAAGGACATATGCGTGGTAATGGGCAGCCAACAGTCACTCCTCTCTAGATGATTCATAATATTTTATGGTTAATAGCTGCTGTTAAAACCTGCATCAATTTTAGACTAATAAAGATACAATACAGTTGCTTTAGTATTTGCCAGCTTCCGAAGGGACGAGTTCTAAAGAGCTACAAGATGTAGCATTAGTAAGTACTGTGGCTCAAAAGAAGAGGTCTAATTTACTCAGAATGGGGGAACTGGAGTAGATGAGTTAACCCTATTTCTTGTCCATCATTTGCTTCTCACCACAGAGGTGCTTAGAGCGTGTATTTTGAGTGGGAGAAAACTGAATCCCCATCAGCATTGTGACTTCCTTAAAAACACGGTATTACGTATTTTACCGGCCTGTTCTGTACAACGGTGTTTGTCAAACTACAGCACTCGTTCTTCACTTACAAGGCATAACTGCTCAAAGCCCAAAATAAAGGGGGAAAAAAACACCCCTCTATTGTTATTTATTTCTCCATCTCCTGTAGTTAACAGTTTTCTCCTTCCCATGGTAGAAGTACAGTGGTACATTCTAGAACGCTCACAGTCTTACAGCATTTAGACACCACCTAATATATTCAGAAATAGATCACACACCACATGAAGAAGGAGGAAACCTCTTCACTTTTTTTTTCCAATAGCTTAATTGCCTGAAGAAAAAAGAGAAGGGGAAAAAAAATAAAAGGGAGACCAAAGAGATAGTTTCCTAGAGCAGACATCTGTCACCATTCCACAAGCCTGTTCTCGGGAAAAAGCTTGATGAAACATATTAGTGTTACATCATGCTTCAGAAGTGGTAACATTCAAGCTCAGGAGAATTCAAGTACTAACCACTTATCATGTCTCTCTAATTATTATTTCCAGTTCAGTCAGCTGGACTGCAAATTAATTATCTGCAGATACCAGTTGCTGTTGAACTATCCTTGGTAATGCGCAGAGTGTGGGACTTGTAAGCACAGAGTTGCTCCACGAGCGCTGGTTTTGCAGTACCCACTCAGCCCGTTAATGCAAAAATCCTCACAAATTAACCCAAAAGGTCACAAATACATCTGAGGAAGAGTTCTTCGGGAGCTCATGTCATCGAAATAACCAAATCTACTGCACACAACCTCATGAGTAGTGCATCTGTTAAGAACAACGGTAATTTTTCCTAGGTGTTATAAAATGATTGCTACCTTTTACCTTTCAATACTGGAAGATTCAGTCCCAGATTAAGTAGTGTCAGATGTGCACTGGGCCAGGTACAGGATGCAGGTATTTTGAGGTAAACAAGTTAAATGCAAACATGTTGCTGGGGAATAGTTATTTAGGAACACAGGCATAGGTATAGTTTGCTTTTTAATGCATCAGTAAGCATTGAGAATTGGAGGGAAAGTCCAGAAAAAGCTGAACAATGCACATTACAGATTCACTTTATTTTTTAATCCACTTGGATCAGAGTTCCTTTGAGTGCAGCGTTTCAACCTCTCAAACGGCAAACTATTTTACAGATAACCATAAACACTTGGGGAAAACCTTCAGTTTTTCTAAGTTGCTTGTTTTGAAAAAAACCCTATGCTAGCCTCAAAAGTCAGAGGAAGCCCAACAAACCTGCTCAGACGTTTGCCGCTTCATTTGTATTTATCCAAGACAGAGAGGACAGAAAACAACAGCTCAATGCTACCTTTGAGAGCATATTGCCTCTTCTTCAGGAGGTTTCCAGAGTAACTTTAGGTGTAGGGGTTGTCTCCACGCCAGCACACACGACAGTAATAAACTGTTCACTTTACAAAATATTATTGCAAGGCAGGATATACGCTTAAACCACTTATGCCAGATTATTTTGTTAAACTCCTGGGATTTTTACACCGCTAAGACTTTTAATTTACTTCTCTCATTGTGTTCCTCCTCTTTTGGCTTGCTTTGGCTGTATGTATTGTATTTTGCTCATCTTTGTGGAAGAGTGCTTCTCAGGGCTAGCCTCTATATTATTGTGATGGCCTTCAAGATACTCTCTGCCTTCCTTTGTTTTCTTATAAACTGCTCCACAAAGAGCTGAGAGATCTTAAAGTGTCTCTTAAAACATGACACTAGAATTCTGGTTAAGCTTGCCAAGATTCCTGTGTTAACAACCCTGTTTTATTCAGGTAGGTGCAGATTCTTCCATGCCCCCGCCCCTTACACACTCTATTTATTTAGTTCTTTTATGCAGATTCCTGTACCTTTCACAATGGATTGTGACTCACTTCAAACCCGCTTTCTTTTTCCTTCCCCCTCTCCACACCACGGCTGACAATATTTACTCAGTTTCTTTAGAACCTCTGAAGAGCGTGAATTCTAATGTTTGAAGTTGGATCATTTTTGATTAATTAAATATATATTATGGCGGTGCCAGCAGCATGACTATAATTAAAGCTGTATTGGATATTTTTTTTTTTAATCAAAAGCTCTGATTTTCAAGTGTTCGCTCACTCCTGTATGTGCTTGCTCCCTCCCTCTCTCGCTCCTTGTCTTTCCTCTCCCCCCCCATCTGTGTCGCTTCTGCACACACGCTCACCCGCCCATTATCTCTCACACCTGCACTCCCAATTGCTCGCGTTCTGCGATAAATCCTCCCCGCTTGTCAGGAGGGCAGGACGCAAAGGGCACCCCTTCGAAAAGCAACCCGTGCCAGCCGCTCATCTGGTCTCCTCCCATCACAGCCATAACGCAATCTCAGGAGGGCAAAGCTAGAAGATGAAGCCATGCTATGGAGAAAGGAGCTCATCTGAACACATGGGACAACCTCCCACCTCAAGGCAAGCTTCAGATACTTTGCCGTCTTAGAAAGACAACTTGCCCACCACCAAACAAGCCCCTCCACAGGCAGTAAGTCCATATTTCAGTGAGCTAAGACACATCTAGGCTGTTTGAGGTGTCACAAACACAGAAACGTGCTGTTCTGAAGTCTATGCCCTGGTGCCAGGGTTGACGCCTGCATTACTCGGAACCTCTTTCCTTTCTCAAAGTGCTCCAGACAAGCCAAGCACAAAGCACTGAACATGCCATGTTGCCTTTACCCAAAGCTATTCCTTCTCTCAACACTGCACAGCTTATAATCACCAACCACTGTGGCTTCTGCAAAACTCAAGCAAAAATTCAGCAAGGTTTCTTTGGTTTTTCAAGAAACATTATACAGGGACACAGAAAACATGCAGCTGATGAAAGAAAGCAGAAAATCCCTGCACATCCTTAGCGTAAACCAAACAGCTCCTGTAAGCACACTCTGGAAACCTCAGCTCTCAAAGCACAGCTCTGACCCGGGGGCACGATCCACGCGAGAGAACGCTCATACAACCTCACCAGAGCATACAGCTTTGCTGTCATGGATTGTGGGCCAGAGCCTGACTCTCGGATGTCTCAGGTCACTTAAGGGACACTATCAGAGTGAAACCAGGCCAATGATAACAGAATTCTAAAATAATTTCAAATGCTACTAGTTCCCCAAACACAATCGAGTAATGCCTTTGTTGTCACATGCTCCTGCATTTTAAAAAAAAAATTCCTAAAATCTTTCAGAATAGCATGGCACAAGAGGAAGAGAAGCAGGTACACAAAGGGAAGACCAACACAGTAACGGACTGGAGAACAGTCCATTTTGGACTTCATGGAATGAAAAGCCTCAACTGAAGAACTACGCTGTCAATCTGCAACGGGGACCCATATTTTTGGAAGAGACAACAACTAAATAGTGACAAATCCAAGAAGTACTTGTTTGCAAATAATCAGCATTTCTTTGGCATTGTACTTAACAGCTTACTTGCTATTCAAATACAGAAAGTACTTCAAATGGCATTTTTCAAAATGTATAGCTGCCTCAATATTACAGTTATGAATGTAAACAGAAGCAATATTCTGAGCCCAGAGTATCAGATTATACTGGTCTATGATCTGAAAAACAGCTTAACTACTCTATTTATAAATTACTAACTTCTGAGAGAAGCAAGACCTTTACATACAATCTTTTGTTGTCAGTTAATGAACAGAAGCACGTAATTGTTCCGTACTTCAGAAGATAAAGCAAAGCAACAGCAGGAGATGCAACATAGACATTGCAAAAATGCATGCTAAATGAGCATGTTTAACACTCTTCAAAATTCGTGTTCTGAAAATAACAGTTCTGCAGATATTACAGTCAACAAACACCTCTAATAAAACAATAATGCTTGCACAATCTCCAGAGGTTTTTAAAAAATGCGTTATAAAAATAGTTATCATAAAAGAATGGGTAATGAACAAATCCAGGTTTCCTAAAATTTAAAAATAGTTGCAAGAACGTAATATCTAGTAATAGAAGGTAATAACTAGTAAATAATTTACATTTCTATGATTTCTTAATTCCTTGGGGGGAAAAATGTGTCAGCTGCTTTGCGTGAAGTACAGTTACACTTTCAGCATAGAGATAGTGACAACAAAAGGCAGGAGATTGCACCTATGTGTGTATATATATACAAGTCACGTACATTTAAATTTACTTCAATTACAAGTTGGCTCATCAAATGATGGAAGCTTCAGTAGTGGAACTAATAATCAGTGATTTATCTAAAGCTACCCGTGTGAATGAAAGAGAATCTGCCAAAGCTTAATATACTGCAATGTGCAAATACAGTTCTCCTTCAGGATTAGCACCCAGCCCCAAATGCAGAAGTTCCTATTAACAGAAATTGATCTGTACCTAGAAGTTACTAGGTTTCTGCCAAGTTAGCTCCTTCAGTGTGCTTCCCAAAGGGTCAATGGGGTGGCCTTGCAAAGGAGAGAACAGGAAAGAGTAGCAAAGGGTGGAATGAGGAGAAAGACAACCAGTACCCTTGGTCCAGACGCTATACAGTTCTCCAACTTTTGTGCATGGCACAGAGACAGAGAGCACACACACACAAGAGAGTGCAAGCAACATCTGGGTCAACCTTCTCACCCCTAGCTTTCAGATTTTCAAGTTTACTTTATTTCAAATCTCCTAAAATTTGTTTTGTTTAAAATGTTGTTCTATGATTCCATTCATATCCAAAACACTCCAATATCCAGCAAAACCCACAAGATTAACAGAACGCAGTAAGCCTATTCATTGTTTTCTATACCAGTTGAAAATGTATAAATGCCCTTGCTTACAGTCACTGACTGAACGCAGTTAGCTGTACATGAATTATCAAATACATATTTTAATATTTTGAGAGATAAACAGCAGCAGCAAAGACAAAAAGCAAAAGAGGTCTCTAGTCAGACAAAGCTGACTTCCTGAAGCCTAATACCTCCTTGCTGGCAGCCATCATTTCAAAATCTAAAATCCACTTCATATCAGATGTCAGATGTTCCCCTTATTTTCAATAAGTCTGTACTGATGACTCCTGTAATTTTAATATATAATCACAGAATCACAAGGGTTGGAAGGGACCTCGAAAGATCATCTAGTCCAACCCCCCCTGACAAGGCAGGGCCACCTAGAGCACATCACTCAGGAACGTGTCCAGTCGGGTTTTGAACGTCTCCAGAGAAGGAGACTCCACAACCTCTCTGGGCAGCCTGTTCCACTGCTCTGTCACCCTCACGGTGAAAAAGTTTTTCCTTACATTAACCCGGACCCTCCTATGCTCCAGCTTGGACCCGTTGCCCCTTGTCCTATCGCTTAGTGAGGCCGAGAAGAGCCTGGCTCCATCTTCCTGACACTCACCCTTAACATATTTATAAACATTGATGAGGTCTTTAAACCTGAGATTACTTGAAAAATGATTACTTAGGAAGTTCAATTGTTATTAAAGAAAACATTGATGCATGGCTTGGGATAGATCTCTATTGAAAATATAACCCAAAAGTAGAGCTCTCAAAATCCAGAGTGTAAACAGAAAAATCACATGAGGAAAATAAAAGGAAAAAAAAAACAAAACAAAGTAATAATTTTATAGAGCTTCCATCTATCAACAGAATGAAGGAGTTCGTCAGCATTTTCTAAGGCAAACGTGGCCAGTCACAAGCCATCGGAGCATCCACCAGTCATTCCATAATGCTACCCAGTAACTTCCTTCCCTCTTCGGGAGTTTACACCTTTTCCAGAACATGGAAACAATTTTTTTCAACTTGAACGCTCCCTGCAATAGGTTATTCCAAAGGCGTACGTTACATAGCAGCCAAACTTGCACAAACCTCTACTGATATTGTACTTTGCAACACCTTTTTTGTGAGTTCACATATTTTTCAGGAAAAACACAGTGCTTCAAATTGTATCACTAAAAAGGCAGCTAGTCCTTCCCAGATCCAACCACTACATATACCACACTGAAATGTTGTGGCTGACTAAGCCCATTATAAATTTAAAGCCTTGCTTTAAAAGGGGAAAGAGGTAAGACTGCATGGATAATTCTGAAGTGCTTTATAAATGCTGTTGAAACAGTAAACCCATTTTACAGATGAAGTACAGATGTTAGCTGAGTAGTACACGGACATTCAAAGACATCTTTTGTATGAGGTCTGAGAAATTGAAATTAAGTCATCTAAACTGGTAGGTTTCTCCTCAGTTGCAATGTCTTCATTTTAGAAGACATCCTTATCTTGACTACTCACCTCTTGTGCAAATGACTCTGCCTTCTTCCGCAAGTTCTTTTCCAGTTCAAAGTTTACATGAAGCTCTTCATATTCCTCTACTGCCAGCACAGACACTGTTCACAAGAACAAAACAAGATCAGACGTAAAAGTGGAATGGATCAACATAAGAAAGAACTGGTTGATTTACCCAGATAAGCTGTTATTCCCCAGTTCCATGAATGCTTGAATGAAGATATAACTTAGTTTTACATTTCCACATACAGTCCCTTTTGCAATATTTGTCCTATTTGCTCTAAATCTCTCTATATATAGATGCACAATTACTGATCTTCTGAATAGAGTAATACTCCTCCCACCTGGACTCAGAACTCCAGTAACACATGTACACATCCCAAATTGTTTGATTCTCAAAATGATGTTAACTTCAGAAAAAAAAAAAAAACAAAAAACAAACAACAGACCCCAAAAACCCCACATACTTAGCAAGATTCAAGATAAATTCACCCACTCTGACTGAAATGTATTGATTACGCAGCTCCAAGACAGTGCCATGTAGACACAGAACAGATATTGAATAGGCACTGAATAGATACTTTGGTAGCTCATTTCAAGCATACAAAAAAATATCTCATTTTCTGTTTCCTGTGCATTAGGACCTAACCTGGTGTAACTCCTCCTTCCTGGAAAACAGGCAAACATAAAGCAAGACATTCTTTTTTGATTGTGCTTAGGAAAAAAAAAAACAACAAAAACATTTCAGAAACATCTGATCTGTTACACTATGCCATCAAAAGCTTCTTCAAGTTGGTCTGTCTAATCAACATATCCAAAGTTCAGTATTAAGAGTCTTCAGGCAGTATCTGTCTGTCTGTCAAAGACTCAGGCAACGCAGACACAGGAAAGACGTAAGATAAGCTTACAGAACATATCCTGCTTTGCAAACCTCCTCTCCCTATGCTGAGAGACAGCTGCAGCATTCATAAAAGACAGACACTGTCCAACTGGACAGTAAAGGAAAAAGAGAAAGTAATTTCCCACTAAAAGTTCATACATTGCTCTGTAATTCAAAACTCAGTTGTATCCTTGAAAACATGGACTACGCTGATTTCGTATATACTTTTTCCCAAAGAAAAAGAACATATTATTGGCAGAAGGCCATGGCATGATTGGAGTCTTCACTACTCCAAATGCTGCACTTTTCTTCTGTATTTTCACTATTTAGCTGTAGCTATTTCCACAGGCCCTTCCATGTGAAAGCAGCAGCCCTGGCCCTTCCCTCCACGGCCTGACCAACGTTTCAGAATTCCTGGGAGATGTCTTAAGAGCTTTTTATTTTTCCTCCCTAGGTAAGCAAGAAAAGCACAACTGCAGAGGAACAACCTGAAGATAAATCAGAGTAACTGGGAATGCAGCTGAAGACCTCCAGGACGTATTGTTAAGGTTCTATTGAACAAATGACTGAGTGCCTTTGGAAGGTAAAACAAGCAATGCATCAAGGTAGGCAGGGATTAGAGGCCAGACCTGTTGTCTTCCACTTCATGAAAATGTGAAAGAGCCAAGGAGACTTTTAACCAAACAATTTTTAACTTTACAAGGCTAAATCGGCAACAAGAGAAAAGGGCACAGTAACCCAAGGAACCAAAACCTGTACCCTCCACTCTGAAATACTTTGAGGCCAACTATTTCTCATGTGGAAGCACTCACCTTCATTAAACAAAAGCTTTCCTTTTCCGAGTACTATTTTAGACTTTCCCTGTCCTAGTTTTACCCCTCGTCTCTTTCCAAGAAAGGAAAGTCCCTGCTTTCCTTCCATAACTTGGAAATCCTATTTATCTCGCTCTCAGCACTCTTGCCTTTTTCTCATCATCCTCTGAACATACAAGTTGTTCCCAAGTCTTTAGATATTCAAAATCATTAGTTGTGTCCTAAGTAAAAGGAAGGCAATGTAATGATTTAAGAAAACAGGGTAAGGTTCAGGCTCATCTCTGTGAAGGAGTCCTGACTTGCCACTTGAGCTACAGAGCAAAAAGTTTTCCTGTTCTCACATCCAACCTGATATTTACACTGTCCCATTTTCCCGGAACAGAGACAGTCTAGAATAGTCTGTGTGTTTATGCAGTGCCTGCAGCAATAAGGCTGAGTGTCAGATCTGGACCACAGTCATTGTTCTGTAACCTATTCTTTGTACTACAACATAAAAGCTCTGAAGCTTCTGCAAAGGATGTAGCAAACTGTTAGAGAACCTGCTGAGACCACACACCTCTGTTACATTTCTCCAGCAGTTTTTGCTGCTTATTAACTTCTGTTGTCAAAATAGCCTTTTCTTCTTTCAATTTATTCACCTAGAAAAGTGTAAATATCAAAAATAAGAGTATTTTAGTCAGTGGCATAAAGCATATAGTAAGACATAATGCAAGCAGTACTTTGCTTTCAGTACTTCTGTTTCTTAGGTTTGGCTTGATTTTAGGGTTTCCAGCGGGATGGAAAGCATTTTTACCCATCTTACAGACCCCGTAACAGATGGCATTGAAGGGATATGAACTAATCCTTCACATGGGGCTCCCATGGCCCATTCTCACAGCACGTACCAGTCACAGCTGCAAATATCTTTGGAACCCTTCAGGATGAGGCGCCATAGCACCTGGTTGAAAAGTTACTAGCTTGCCCCTGACTTTGCGTTTTAATATAGTCAGGCTGCTGTTCTGCTTTTTTTCCCTGGGCTCTGTTTATTGTCCAAGAGCTGTCAGCTGTGTCTTTCTGAATGCAAGTGTTGCACAGACAGGAAGAGCCACCAAGTCCTGATTTGCATCAGTACATGGCTTATCCAGTTTTCAAGCAGGAATGAAATTCTGCTGGCTCAAAAAGCCAATTTGCTAGTCTAATTACCATGATAGGACACTGCCAATGGCTAAACTCAAGGATATGCTCAATGAAGTAGCACCAGGGATTAAACTGGACATTGTCCAGAAGTATTTCTTGCACATCCACAGGTTTAAGGAAATAAAAAAACAATAATAAAAAAACCCACCAAAACACCCCAACCCCCACCCCCGCAGGCTGTGATGGGTGAAGGGCTGTCAGGAAGTGCAGATGAGAGTTATAATATAGGCATTAGAACAGAGCATGAAAAGTCATGTGCCAGCAACAGCAGCAGACTGGACTCTGACGTAGAAGTCCCCTTCTAGGCGTACGCCCCAAGTGGTCCATCACATGAGCTGGCTGGCAGGACCCACGATTAGATAGTATTCAATTAACTTCACAACTGAGCGTTTTTAGCAAAATTAGATACAAAAAGTACTGACTACACGCTAACATGGTCTTGCCTTCCATGGTACAATACATACTTCTTCAATTACTTCTACAAGTTTGCACCTCAGGTTTTCCAGTTCAATGGCTAAGGTCTTCTTTTCCTCATGAACAGATACGATTTGATCTCGCAGCTCTACAGTTTGAGGAAGGAAATGAAAACTGTATTTTATTCTTGGAAGAAAACAACGAAGGAAATGTCATAGCAATGCAAGTACAATCAGGAACAGAACACCTTAACTGCATACGAAGCATCAGCTGTAGTCAAGGTACATCCTCAATAATTTAGGACTTTGCATGAGTGTCAAGTAGCAGATCTGTAACTGGGCCACAGTTTCAGGTTTACACTCATGAGGTAGGCTGCCTTGCTCAGTAGTGCCCTCTTTATTTGCATTCTGAATGATTCATTTCTTACTATAACGGGGCCAATCCTGCCACCACAGAGTATCCTCAGTCCTACTCAGGAGACTGTCTCACCATAGAGACTCTGGTACGCAGGTACCAGAAAGCAATTTTTAATAGGCGTCCTTTAAAACAAATTAATGCATTTCATTTCTTTTTGGATCATGAGTTCTTGTCACAAGGGAAATAAAACAAAACAACAGGCAGTTAATACTTGGGAGGTTTTCAGTGAAGAAATTGTCCTGAACAGCAGCCAATTTATAGTCTTTGTAACATTATGTGAACAGAGTCAGAATATAACCTTTACTGATGGAAGAGCTAATGCTTGTAATTTTCCCCTCAGAATTTTTGTTCCTTAATTATCAAAATATTAAATGAATTAAATTCATAATGGAATAAAACATTTGATTATAATCACTTCTTAACAGGAGATCAGTTTGCATACATAATATATCAAGATTTAGGTTAACATAAAAACACCATAAAAATATAAATTTATTGATGTATATTAGCTTTCAGTAACTGCTCTCATTCCCCACCTGCTTCCAGTATTTCATAGCACTGCTGTTTGTTGAACACCAGCCACAAGTTGAGAAAATTGCTGCTAATCAATTGCAGATGATGATGACATGCTGGATGTCACTCTGCTTGGTCTCACATCTTGAAAATGTTGATTCTACCCTAGCCACCCCCCCCCAATTCAGGAACCTCAGATTTATTTTTCTCCAAATTAAAGGCACACACATTCTAAGAGAGACTTGTTTTCCCAGAAGATTCTTGAATCAAATCATCTGCTTTATGGATTTTTGATTTCCAGTGACATTAATGGAAAAAATGTCTCACTGAAATTTATAGTAACTGGATTAAGTCAGGTCTTACAATACATGTATCAACCTCATACAGAGAAGAAAGCATATCCATATAACTATATCTTTTTAAAGGCACAGGGATGGAATATCTTCTCCTATAGCAAATGGGATGCCAATGCTTTTACAAATACTCAGTACTTGTAAAAGTAAGGTCATTAACATTAAATAACAAGGCCGGAGAGAGAAGCAGAAGCCAGGAGTTCCAAGTCCTTTAAAACATGCCCCATTTCATTCATTAATGAATTCTTCATCAAGACAGAAAGCATATACAATAGACCGCTTCTTGAAATATTTCTCTCATTTGACCGTGCTACCCTCCTAACTACGTTCTGTGATCTGCAGTCAGAGTCTTTGCTCTCTCTAAATGTATCCTTGACGTCTTTCTCCAATAAAAGACAGCAGGAAGTCCAGAGTCTTATTTCTGATTCAGATGGTTTGCACGGTGTGGATCACACCGTTCCCTGTCTCCTTTCCTGCATCTATAGGATGGAAAACTGTTTATTATAGAAGGATACTGTGACATCTTATTTCTTGGGTGAGGTTTTTTAAAACCATTTTTACAACACACCTTTTTTCTCAGTGATACTTTGTACCACGTGATTGAGGCTGCTGCATTCCAGCAGAAAACAATTAACAAGGTCAGGCTGAAAGTTCAGGATAGCTGTACTTAGCAAGGTAGCAGAGCAAATGATGTCTATCAGAAAAAAAAAAAAGTGGAAGTTTTTTTTTTTAAAGAAGTGACCACTTAATCTCTCTCTCTGTGCAGAATGTGGGCATTCCCCTTTTTTGGATACTATGATATAACAACATACAGAATCACGATGACTTCAACACAGAGTTAAGATGAGAAAGGAAGGCAGATTTTGGATTACAGAAAGAGGAAATGCCTTTCAAAAAAGAATCAGAAATTTCTTAATAAAGCACAGATTTCTCTTATCAATGTATTTCCATGTTTCCAAGCTTTGCTGTTTTACCCAGTACAACAGTCCCTTTTTAAGTTGCTTGTTTGGTAATAGCTCTGGAATATGAATGAAGTTTGTGCATACAAAGGTACATAATGGAAGCAGAAACAGAGTCCTGTCTTACAAGCTTTGAAATAATGACATTGCAGTTGAAGCAATACCAAGGTGACCTTGTCCTTCTGCTTAACTTTTACTTTGTTAAGCATCTGAGGAAATATTTCTTTTATTGACTCAGTAACATCGAACTCTCTTAGCTGTGTAGATCTCATTTTCCTACGGCATTGTAACTTACTTTGCAGACTGTATATCCACCATACACATTACACAGTCTCACGACAAGCCTGCCATGTTCTTATAGGCTTTCCCAGAAATCCTTTGATGCCCACTCTCAGAAGCATGACTTCGAGTCAGACAGATCTCTGGTCCAAACCAATACTACCATTCTTTAGGCAGCTTTTGCCTTCCATGGTGGTGCAGGCTCAGCAACAACACTCACCTTTTATTTGTTGCTGACAATGCACAGAATTGCATGATCCAGAGTTAGCTTCTGTATCTGTGGATGAATCGTCCTCATCAATGTTAATTTCTTCGGTGATAATTTCCGGGCCCAGTTTCGCCATATAAAGCATACTAATTCTTTTCAAGGTCTTATTTTCTTTGTTCAGCTGAAAGTTGAGAAGCACAAACAGTAAGAAGCTAGTTAGTCTGTCTTTAAGCTGCTGTGCAAGAAAAAAAAGAAGTCAATTGTATTTTTTTTCTCCTTTATCATTAAAAGATCTATCAAACAAACAAGACAAAGTAACATTAGATTAAATGCTCCATTCAACATTAAAACAGTCTGAAGATGGGAAGCTTGTCCTCTTATTCCTCTGAGGAGGCTTGAATTCAACATGATGTTTCATCCATGCTCTTCTTTCCTCTCTGGTACTTCTGACTAATAAATACCCTGTGTAGGTTAAAATCAAATCAAATCAACTATCAAGCTTACTTAATGCTACCATTCTTTGTGATAGCTGCTTCAGCTCTGTACCCTTAAGCATGTACCAGCATCAACAGGAGGCCTAACTGAATGACCTGAAGAAAAGCTTGTGTTCCTGAAAGCTCATCTGGTTTTCCCAACTATATTAATTGGTCAAATAAAATTCTTACTTCTTCCTTTGTCCTTATTTTGCTTATAAACTACAAAGACCACAGCTACTATACTCCCAGTCACAGCAGAATTACCTCAAAATTCTTCTGAATTATTTTCAACTCTCAGTAATTACTACTGTAGACTCAATATATTTAAGATGAAAGCTTTATCATACACCAATCCTTTATGGGTCAAACCACCAACCAGAAACCACTCTGGGCTGGGTGCTTAAACACATGCCTCGGTGGATGACAAGGAAGAGGTCTTGTAAGCCATCTACATCTTGACCAAGGTGCCAGGAAAAATCAAACATAGACTGCTGCAAATGTTTCACTCTCACCATATATTTCACTGTGCTGCATCTAGACACCCCACGCCAACAGCTCTCAGCAAGTTCAGTACAGTCTCAGCGGTATTCAGGCATATGTTGGGGTGACTTCCCAGACACCAGCCAAGCACTCCCTGCATTCAGGTCTAAGAATGTGGTTCAATTTTCTACTAATGACACACAACATGCTGAAGTCAACACAGACTTCAGAAGTCCCACACTGAACAGTTAGATGGAGCCTGAAATTTTACCTAAGCAATCATCTTTGATCTCCCTTTCCCTCAGGCCCCCAACTACAGGAGATTTACTCAAAAACTTCATCTAATTTCCAAAGAATGAAACTGAGCAAGTGGGAAGGGTGATGTAAGGAACCTTATTTAGTCAGCTCACAGCAACAAATAAATCAGCTTTGGCAAAGCAGCCCCATAGGGTGAACCTAGTCTTTGAACTGTCCCTGTATGTGCATTACAGGAAAAGTGCAGAGAGGAAGAAAAGTTGCATAAATACGTTCATTTTCTTACTTATATGCTGATTGTCTATCTTATGAATTCTAATATAGTGTCATTATGCAAACAATTAAGTAAATACCTCCAGAAAGTACATTGCTAATGCATCTAAATTAAAGTGATTTCTTGCTGGTGTGATTTCTACCATATCTAAGGATGTACTTTGGGCAGGGGATGGGGAGGGGAAAAAAAAAGAAAAGAAAAAAAAAAGGCAGTCAGCATTGCTAATGAAATTTGGTTCAAAATTGCTGTAATCCATTTTCTGATGAAGTGGCTCAGATGCATTTTACACAACCAAAAATATATAACAGAGAGATAAAAACATTCTTTAATAATAATGCACTTCTGATGAGATGGAATATAGAAAATTACACACTTGCTAAATTCATCAGACTAGACGCAATCAACAGAGCAGCGGAGGTCACCTTTCCCCTGCCCTCGCTTTGCTTTCATAAACAATCACCTGAAATGTAATGCAGTGTTTGACTTTTTCCATTTGATTCAGACACTGAAATGCTCATTATTGTTTTATATCTCACACAGGACAGTTCTAAAACTTGTTTTCCATTTAACCTAAATGCATATAAAAATGAGATATCAAGATGCCGGTCCATGACTTATTGTTCCAAAATAGAAAATAAATTAAAACGGGTATTTTTTTCTTTAAAGGAAGGAATTGTATTTCGCATCACGCATGTGGCTTATAGCTTTTTCCACTTCAAAACAATTCCACATATCGCCAAGATTATACAAAAACATATACGGGACATGTATACAATCTCAAGTTAAAAAATCAAAATTAAAAAAGAAATTGGACGAAACAGAATCACCATAATTCTTCTCACCTTAGAAGCCAAAGCCTCAGCACTTTCACGGCACGTCTTCTCAATTTCAAGATGGTTCTGAATACAGTTTACTTCCTCAATAACCATGTGAGAAACTAGGGGAAGAGTTTAAGGATTAGTCAGTATTTTCCTGCATTTGACACATGCATCCCATGATCAGAAATATTACATCTTTTTCCATTAAGTTTCTATATAAGCATTTCAAATACAGAGAAGCACACACTTAGATAAGCTCTACGGATAGGAACTGTTTTGAACATTGAATATCAGGTTCATTGCTTTAAGCAACTCGCTCAAGCCATGTCTGAAACTGGAGAACTGAGCATAAACTTATGGAAGCAGGCGGCCAGCAGGAGCCTTCCTCACCATCGCCATTGACCACCTTTCTTTCATCAACACTTGAGGAATCAGAGTTGCTCCACTAGGATTGTCCCTTCGGATTGCCACTGTAAGCCTCTTGAAAATTTGGTATGGGCACCGTTTTCAGAAGATTGGAACCTTGACATTTTTTAAACAGGAAGATTAACTCAACTGTCTTACAAAAAATATTTTCACCTTTCTGTCTTCAGGTTTATATGGTATTTTAAGTATCACCACCCTTGCTAAACACATTGTACACAAAGTGCTGCAGGATGGACGTATAGCATAAGCCCTGGAGCAAGTTTACTAGGAAATGGAGAAAGGAGTTTAGTGATCAAAGCCTCCATATTTGCAGTATCTCCTACAGCACATCAGTAAGTCAAATTATTAGCACAGCACAGTTGCTCCTTCTGGTCCTGGCCCATCAGCTTCAACACTACCTGCAACAGCTGGGATACACCCTGATGGACGCAGTCCTGATGGAAACTCAACGCTGCACACACTGCCTGATTTTTGATAACCTCAGCTGAACAACCCAAGCTCTGTATTACTATATGGCTGTAATGTCCAAACTGTTTCTTATGTGAAGTCTCTCTGTGCTTGAGTATGCCCTAAAGTAAGCACCATGGTCTCACACCCTGCCTTCACAGCCCTACACAGATTCAGGCACCTGCACACACACACGGACAGACACAATCTTCCGTGAGACCACGGCCGAAAGTGAGCTGCCTGACTGCATCTGAAATACCTGACTGTGCTACTGTATTTGATGTCACAGCTGGAAAAGCAAGACACACATGTCCTTTGCACCCAGAGGATCCCTATTACTGCCATGGGTACACATCACTATACCGAAGATATGCTGTATCTTCCTAGAATGACTCAAAAGTTGTGGAACAAGTCTTACTCTGTAACATAGGATACCAATGTGTGTTAGAGGACAATTAAAAGCACAGAAGTGTTTTGGCTTGGAATTCCTCTCAACTGCCAGCAGCGCACAGGTACTTAACTAGTGCTGAAAGTCATCTTCTAAGTGACAAGCTTCAAGTCACACACGGGATCTAGTGCAAAGCAGGAAACCCAACGTGAGTTTCCCATTTCTCAGGCTAGTGCCCTGCTCATTGATGCAACTCCTCCTTGGTTCCTGGCACACTCATTCATCCTAAGCAGCAGCCTGGACCCTAACTCTACAAGTAATCTGATGGTGCAGATTCCTTTTCAACCCCGCGTCAGGATTCCAACGTGCAGAAAGGACTATTCGCAGCTGAACAATACTTTGGAGCAGGAACAAGGCTGGAAGAATATAGTGTAAATATGGAGGACGTTTTCTAGTATCTCCTTTCATTTTCATGAAGTTAAGCTTTAGTGATTTCATATCCCTGAGTACAAAGTCCCACTTGCCCTTTTCCAAGACATTTGCCTAATTACTGAGGATAGATACTTGAGTTCTCTTTGATATCCCGAGGTCATTCTAATGACTACTAAACAGGACTTTAGGATAGGAAAAAGGAATCTGTTAACAAGTGTTATTTGTGCAGATTTATTGATACTTAGTCAATACTAACTAACATTTTCGTTAATAACATAGGAAACCAGCAATACATTGGAGTTTGCTGTCAAATCAGCAGCTGCATGTAAGAAACAAGTTCCATAAAATACGAGCAGCCAAAAAAAAGCAGGGCAGAGTACTGGGAAATCTTGGTCCAAGAACTATGTTCACATGAAGACTGTTAACAGCGGAGCAATGGCACCTCTTTCTTTGGTTTTCTTTTTATTTCCATTTTTCCTAACTTCGGAGAAATTATCTGCTCCAAGGGTGCTGTATCAGCTGCTGTATTTAATTTGAGAGAGGAAAAGCTTCACATAGTACATGTCCATATCTCTCTTGGTTTTATTCTACCTAGCTTTGGGAATCTGGAGCAATGAAATGCTTTGGGTAGGACACAGGAGCAGTGGAGATACAGAGCTGCTCCCATTTTACAGACAGGAATCTAATAGCCTCAAGCAAAGCTAAAGTTAGGAAACAAGGACTGGGCTCATATGGCAGAACTAGGGATTACTCTTGGTTCATTTAAACTTAATTAACCTGCAATTATGATTAACTCAGGGGAAAAAAATCTTTCCAAATTAAATACAAAAATATATTATTTCCTAAGTCTGTCCAAAGTTCTTATTATGTCAATATTAAAATTCATAAAGCAGCACTAAGTGGCCTGAAACATCTCTAACCTTGACAGTTTTTTTCAGGGGTAATAATAATCCGCAGCAAATGCAGGCCAACCAAAAACCACTTAACTAATTAGTAGTTGCAGTCACCGAGAAAACATGAATCAACACTGTTATTACAAGTGGCACATTTGAGTGGCATCTAATTATGACTTGATGAGCACGATACTTGCATTATCAACATTACTACTGCATCCCATCAGGGACTAAAAGCCGCTGATGGCATTGACTGCGAGAAACTCCCACTCAATGGTACTGCAGCACCCAACAATCTCCTTGGCAGGGGCACCCTCACTAAATGACATGTTAAGCGTAATTACTGGTAGACATTGTAAATAAACAGGATTGGAAGTGAAAATTGTACCAAGTGCATAAGACACAATCTGACACATTGGAAGTGGCAGCCTTAATTGAGAGTTTCTTTGACTGCTCAAGATCATTTCAACTGCATTTCTCGGAGGACAGTGATTATAACTGTGGAGACAGACGGCATAATGGTATCAGCACTGCTGACAGAGCAGTGAATTAAATTGTATCTGCTGTTGTGTGAAAGCCTTGATGAGAGGTACAGATCCTTAGTGGTCTTATCATTATAACACAATGGTCATGTTGTCATCAACCTTGCTGGCTCCAATTGAAAAGAAATGATTGTGTGTTGAAGCTTTCCCCCCCACCACCACCTTCTATCTCTTGTGCTCAATAGAACCAATTTTCAGAGAGCTATGAAATCACGCAATAGGGCCTAAAATGCAGCTGCTTGGCATACAAACGGGGCCCCATTAAACTGGAATCACACACAATATGTGTTTATGCCAGGAGAACAAATAGAAGCTGAGTACAGGCCAAGTTTATTCACAGACACAAAGCCGATGTAGCTCTTCATCAATATAATTGCCTTTTATATTGTCGTTTAAATAATGGGCTCTATTATTGCCTTAAAATCCTAATATTCCTGGCATTTTATCACTATGTTTACAAGGTATGTCCTTTAAAAATGTGAAAGGAAGATAAAAGAAACCTATAAAATTTTACAACATCAAATATTACTTCAAATTTTAAGTCTTAACTACTTGACATTTTCTGTCACACTCCGGTATTCCTTGTATCATAACAAAAACAAAACAGGCTGCAATTTTTTCCAGAGGAATTAGACTTCTTAGAGAACATTCTTGCCTCACAGAACAGTTATCTAAGATCATTTAAGGCAGTAGATGATTCCTGTTGCTTTTAGATTATTTTCCATAATTGTATCATAGGAACAATTATAAAACCAAAGTGAGCAAATTCCTCCATTAACACAGTCACACAAAAGTACAGACCATGTGATTTCCTTCTCGTGCATTAACTTCACCCACATTTCTGATGCTTCATAGTGCAGCTCACCATACTGGCACAAACCAGACATAACAGACCACAATCCTATTGTAATTGTCTCTTCTAAGGAGCTATTCCACTAGGATACTTCCACTCCCATTAGATGTGCTTTGTTGCTTCCAGACACCACAGAGTTTCAATAGAACCATTAACATAAAAGTGTAAAAGTGAATATCGACATTCTCACAGCCCAGACAAGACAGAACTTGCTCTAAAAATTATCAACAGACAGCAGTTCATCCTAAAATCCTTTATTGGTATGTCTATGCTTAAGGTAATTTTACTCCTTCATGAAAAACTTACCATTATTATTATTATTACTATTAGTATTATTATTAGCAGCAGCAGCAATCTCAGCAATAGGGTCAAATCCCACTCAGTCCAAGCATATATAATTCTAAAAGTCACTTGCCAAATCCAGGTGAGAGAGCGCCGCATTTGTACCACTGTATTTTCACCACTTTGCACTTTAAGAACGGCTACCTATGTCAGAGCATATAAATGCTGTGACAGCAGTTAGTCTGGCAATGGTCAAAGTCTCCCTGGATTAACTTCTTAAAATAAGGCTTTGAAGGAGAAACAGCAAGTGGACTTGAATCTCAGCATTCTGAACACTGCCAGAGATTATGCAGCGTAATGTTCATAACTCTCTAGATCAAAAAAATCCAACTAACATTATCAACTTACTTTTCTGAAACTCCTCCAGCTTTTTGACGGCCTCATCTCGTTCTTGCTTGATTTTGTCACACTGGAGGAGAAGAGAAAATTGAAATGAAACACCAATCCCAGTTATTTAATTAGCAGTCAGTCACAACATGCAAAATCAACAAAGATCAATCGCTGGCACAATAACGTACAGAAGCCTATCAAAGCATCATTTCTTTTTGCTCTGTCATGTAAGATCAATGGAAACTATGCATAAAAAATTCATTACCCAGAGTATTTCCTATCCAAACTGGCAAGTTGTACTTCATTTTAGGTTCCAACTCAGAGCTACTTGGAAAATATTTTAGAAGAGCTACATTATCCAAAACTGATATAAACAGTCATCCTGTTTCACACAACAGTAAAAGCAACACTTTGCACGTCAAGAATTTGCTTTAAATCTAGTTTCCTTAACACAAATAGAAACGAGGCCTACATTTCTGTACCTACCATGTGCAAGGAAAACCTCAAAGCCAATAAACAGGGACATGCTGTTCAGTTCCATAAAACCACAAGCAAAGCTTCATCCTTGAAGAGGGGAGGACACTCATTGTAATACTTTCAGAATTTCCCATCACCCCAGTTTTATTAATCTGGGTGTTAATGCTAATACTACACAGCGCTGCAATCATTGATCTTACGATCGAAAGGCTTCTTCAAAGAGAAAGAATAAAGAAAACATTAAATAGACTTCTCTAAGAAAACTCCTTCTATAGGCAAATGAAAGAACCCACAGAAATGAGTAAACTTCACAAGAGACACAGTCAGTGATTAACCACACTGTGAAAAACACATGACCTGGGGGGAAGTATGACCGGCACACAACGTGTCTTACACACACGGCATACCAGACATCCCTCCTCACATGCAGCTGTGTATGTTCACAGTAATAAATCAACGTAAGACCATGAGTTAACTGCTGGAAGAGATCTGTGTGACTGAGCTCCTTACAGTATAACTGCAATTACAAGGATACCAGTCAGTGGAACAGAACTGGGGGGAAAAAACCTGAAATGATTTTGCTCGATTTTCAGTTTTTCCACATGAGGACCCACTTTGAGTTAGCTGGGAAAAGAGCCTGCTGTTAAGTAACAAGAACAGGGAGAGGCTGATTCAAAGGCAGCCAAATTCAAGACAGCCCTTCTATCAGCTCCAGAGGACCTTGGATGAGGCCCAAAGGAGGGTCTGCTCTTGGGCAAGGAGAGGATGCCATTGGTGTCGCCTCAGAGGCGGCGTCCACAGAGGCTTTGGAAGCCGCTGCTGATAGCTATCTGTGAGAGCAAAAGAAGCTGCATTTAACAAGCAATCTCTCTTTTCGTGACACTGGGCTGATGAGGCAAGGGACAGCGGCCGAGTAGGGGGGACAGGTCAGTCACCAGCTGCTGTAAAGGTCTATGAAACAAGGAAGAGCTGCAGAAGGAGCAAGGAGTGCTGAGCAAGCGGCGCCAGACGAGGGCTCACTGTTTCATCTCATCCTGTTAACAAAGAAGCTGATTAGAGAATCTTGCACAAGGGAAGTGGGGAAGAGAAATCTGTGCCTGAATCTTGCTGCCCTGTTTCCTTACAAAAATTTGCCTTACCTTACTGGCAGAAACGCAGCCCAAGAACAGTAAAAGACGCAGAAAGAAAGTACTCCTGATTGTTCCTGCAGAGCACAGCTCCACTGTAACCACACTGGCATACTTCACCCACGGATTTTTCTGCACACTGCAACCTTTCAGCCCACTGCACATTAAGTGATCAAGTGCTTTTAACACTCAGTTTAAAAATCAGGAAGATTAGCGTTTTAAGGATCTGATCTGTTGCCTGTGGAAGTCAACAAGACGCTTTCCTACTGGTGGAAACCTTGATGTAGGGGATACAGTACACTCCCTATCTCAACGATAGGAAAAACCCCTTTTGAAATCCTCCAGCAACATGCTGTAAGGCGTAACAGCTTTCCCTGCGCAGCGAAAGGGGAAGTTAAATGACCTATTCCACTTCACCTTGAGTGCTATTTTCAGAGAGCTCCATTTGGACCACGGCAAGCTGACTATTCTCCTGATAGCTACATGTTTCTCTGCACAATCAGGGTCTGTAGGTTTGGGTGTCTGCAGAGCAATTCCTGCTCCAGTTGCAGCTTTCTGAATATTTTCCTTTTGCTGCTCCCGTGCTTCAGAATGAAAGAGCAGGAAGAAAAGGAGAGCAGGAGATTGTTGCCCTTGCTGAAATGATCAATGGAAAGCACTTTATGTTTTGTCTTGCAATCAGATCTGTGCAAGCAGAGCTGTTAAAAGTCCTACAAAAAAACCCCTAGTTTATCTCAAATTTAGCTTGGAATTTGAAAAAGTTGGGATTGTCTTTAATTACTTATACTGTTTCAAACTAGGAAGTTATGCAAACAAAATATTCGTATAAAGTGATTAAATAATTTAAAAACAGTCACCCCTTAAAATAAATTGACCTTACCTTTAAAACATTTAGGTTTAATAATATAAAAATTTAGAAGTGTTAACTGCTCTCTAAAAGCTGCACAGAAACCTTCAAAATTCACAACCACCTCACTTTTCATAAAAGCAATTTGAGGCATATACAGTAGACTTGTTAATGGGCAAGAATATTACTAATCCTAAATGTTAAAAGGAGAATAGTGTAACATTACTATAAAATCTACTGTTCACCTTTCACACTCAAGCATGCAGCTACTGAGGAGAAACAGCTTTCAAGTATTCACTAAGTGTCCCCTTGTCAGTATTAGCAGATAGCTCCATACTCAAGAGTAACCTCACATGAAAAAAAAAAAAAAAGTCAGTAACTCCTGGATTTTCAGTCAATTTTCTGGTTTTAACTTTATTTTGGTAAGACTTCCAGCTTTTCTGCAGAGAAAAATGAGCAATTATACAATTTTATTTACTACACTTTAAATCTAATATTTATAGCACCATTATCCCAATTAAAAACCCAAAGGTAATAGCCAATAGAATCACAGAATCCTTTAGTCTGGAAAAGACCTTTAAGATCATCAAGTCCAACTATTAACCTGGCACTGCCATGTCGCTAAGCACCACACCTACAGGTCTTTTAAACACCTCCAGGGATGGTGACTCCACCACTTCCAGTGGTGACTCCAGCCTGTTCCAGTGCTTGACAACCCTTTCAATGAAGAAATTTCTCCTAATATCCAATCTAAACCTCCCCTGGAGCAATTTGAGGCCACTTCCACTTGTCCTATCACTTGTTGCTTGGGAGAAGTGACCAAACCCCACCTGGCTACACCCTTCTTTCAGGTAGTTGTAGAGAGCAAACAGGTCTCCCCTCAGCCTCCTCTTCTCCTGGCTAAACACCCCCAGTTCCCTGAGCCGCTCCTCATCAGACGTGTGCTCCAGCCCCCTCACCAGCTTCACTGCTCTTCTTCCAGTCCTGAACTAACTATAGCAGTCAACAATAATTTCTTGGCAATAAAACCACTTTGTGTCTGTAATTTTAGAAACAAATTAACAGTTCAGTTTCCAAAATCCATTTTGCGAGTAACTCCTTACAATTCTTCACCTTCGCAGGAGCAAATTCAGGAGCTTTGCCGATCCCACTCAGTTTCAGATTTTTGCCTTCTAGATACACAAGATACAAGGCGATAGATTAATTTCTAGCACGGAGAACTGGTATGCTGACTACTCAGAAGTAAATCATATGCATGTCAAAGATCGGTGTTCAAACCGAATACTGCACATATAGGGAGGTGAACAGCAGTACATGAACTTTGCCTGTACTTGGAGCTAGCACAGTACCAGTATAGTACCACACCACCACAGGAACCTGACATGACAACGTGACATTGGGTAGGAGATGCACACAACAACCACCTGGAAGCCTGTGGATACACAGGTCTCCACACAGCCACTCCCACCAGCCTAATGACTCTTTGCCACTAATTCCAGGGAGGTCTGCTTTCTTCTCTATTCTCTTCCAACTGACTTTTTTTTTTTGCCAAATATTTTGCACATAAGCTCCTACTGAATTCAGTAAAGGGCCTTCAAAGGGCAAAAAACAAGAAAGAGATTGTTCAGTCCAGATATTAAGATGCAAGAAGTTCATGTAGTAGCCATATAGTCCATTAAGCCATTGCTAAGCAACACAAGATCCATTCTTTCCCATTTGCACAGACTGTGAAATTTATGCAGATTTAATGCTTGTTCCAAAATTATGAGTTTGGTAAAGTGCTCAAAAGTATCCTATGACATTTGCTGTACTCTACTTACAGAAAGAATGAGCATGTCATCAAGGCTCAAGGCATTGAATCCCTTTTCCGTTCCCATTTGGTGACAAAACATATAATCCACTCTATACATGTGCTTTAACAGAGCAAACACCATGAATGATGTATCACAGATACAGTATTACACCTACTGTTTTGGAAAGCTGTCTTGCTTTGCTTTTTTTTTCCTCTCACCTACTGGCAGCATGACAAAACACTGTCAAAACCAGTGTTCAGAGTCCTTTCTGTCTGATTAGCAAGTAGTCAAATATTTATTCATGATCTGACTCCGAATACGTCAGAACTGCATATTTAGTTATCTACATTTGCCTGCAACTAAACGTTAGTTATCTATTTTTTGGGGCCCAGTATGCATGTTTAGTTGGCTACTTCAATTAAAAGGATGACCTAAGACAAGTAATCTGCCAATGTCATTTTTGGTCCAGTTTCTGAAAGCACTAAAAATACTACTAAAAAATATGCCTGAACCAATTTTGTCAGAGACCCCACCAGAAGTCTCCAAATTGGCAGTTTAGCAAGGCAATGAGGAAGAGACACTGCAGATCAAAGATCTACATTTTGCTCCTGAATTTTAATGGTTGTTAGCATCCTTTTAAGAAGCAGTGCTTTCTTCAAAAGTAACCTAGGTAAAAGTCAATTTACTTTCTAATCTCAAGAAAAAATATGGAACAAAGTGCATAAATTTTAAAAAAATAAAATTACATCTTACTTTAAATTAGCTGCCTGTTATGCACCCAGTTCCATGTTTCTAATATAAACTAGGATCATTTCTCCAAGACACTCATCTTTCAGAGACCTACAAGTGTACTGGTGACTTAGAAAAAAATTCCACCAAGTGCATCAAAAGCGCATATGTACAGACTGTTACCTAACTCCAGTCTGGTACTTTCCACAAATAATCTGCAAATCTTTTTCTAAAACAATTAATTCTCTCTTCTCTTCCTCCTATCGATGCAATTACGTGACCACAATTGATACAGAGGAAGCTGTTTGCTTACACGCATACTGACAGTGGCAGAAACAGGAACAGAGGCACCCACAACTTCTCGGACCCATAGGCAGAGATAGCCTGTGCTACACTTCCTCCACTATCAGTTTGTGTTTTGCAGGATGAAACCTGAGATATGAAGTTAAAGAGACACTCACAAGCTTTCAGGATTACCCAGCCCTGCAGTAACATGAGGAATAGTTTCTTCCAGTGTTGGCATTGTAAGGAAATATAACCATGAACTCTGTATCCATAGATTCTTTTTTTTTTTTTTGTAGAAGAAATGCACTTAGGGCCTCACATTTAACCACTTGAGTCCAAACACTTTAACAATTAAGCTTGCTTACACAAGCACACCAATTTGCAGGATGGAGGTTCTTGGATGGAGAATACTTGCATAACTGACAATCCTCCAACCCTGAGCATGTGCTTAACTTATTTGCCCGACTGGGGACGTAATCTCCATGTGCTCAGGGTTGGGGGATTTTCTGTTGTTATGCAAGTATTCTGAAAAAAATCATACCAACCTTCAGAGGAAACACACAGAAGTAGCTAGAGATATGCACTTATAGGAAAGAAGGCTTGTGAGAGAGGGGAGCAAGGAAGAAAGAAGAGCAGGATGCAAGAAACAACCTCAGAATATCTAATTTCATCTCAACTTTGGCAACAAACTTTTTCATTGGAATCACCTTTGAAGAAAATAATTTTTTAAATAAAAGAGCAGCTCCTCATTGCCCTCCCCGCTCTCAACCTAAACAAAGCTTTGTTGAAGGAACACCAAAGCTAGCAGGACTTGGGTTCAGCTGGGGAGCCTGGTTTTCCTGCGGTGGACAGTCCTGGTGTGGAACTCCTCACACACGACAGTAGCCAACAATCAGCACAGACCTGCGGGCAACGGCACAAATTTAAGGAAGAGAGCTGTGGAGGGCAGAACACACTGAAACCACAGGCAGCTGGGGAAGTCTCCAGGCTGCAAGTGGTTTGGAGACTAGAAGAGCACTCTGTGGAGGTGTTACATGTGCTTTTACACTTCGTCCTCTCTGTTGCTATCAGAGACAGGATACCAGACTAAATGGACTCTTGGTCTAATTCAGTTTCATTCTCCTTTTCTTCTGAGCACTAGCAGATGAACGGCCACAATCTTCCAAACAGCAAGAGGAGAGGACAGATTTCCCGGGACATCTGAGGCTCTGGTGCAGGACAGAAATGCAGCAACAAGCACAGTAAAGAGATAAGAAGGTCAGTGGGTAGGAGGGAGCACCATATGCTGAGCTCTGTGGAAATGCACATAATCATTGCTGAAGCAGAATATGAAGATAAGCTTCAAGTTTTCTTTAATAATGAGAATGTAGTTAAGGACAAGGTCTTCCCAATACAGCCTTGAATTACAACTTTATAACAACCGGATTAAAAGTGATCCTTCAGAAATGACTTCATGAAAAGCTAAATTAAACCTACATGCCTTGGAAGCTAACAGAGATTCGAAAACTAACATGCTTCTTCCTCAGCTCCCTAATAGTAGAGAAAGGATAATTTTTTGTTTACTATACAGTGTAGCACTGACTCCTCCACCTTCCTGGTTATCTAGAACGGGTAAGAGGCTTTTTTTGGACACAGTTTCTTTTGGCAGATACCCGCTAAAATCCTTTTGCACATTGACATGGATTTATGCAACACAACAGTGCCATCATATCTCTCTCAGAGTTCCCTGTTCCTGTCAGCTTCCTCACAGAAAGCAGGTGTGTTGGATGAACCAGAGTCCTGGGTGGGAAGAGGTACCCTACCAAATGCACTTAATTTTACTACTACAAAGACAGTTCATCGTAATTACAATGAACAGCCTAGACAGTGGTTGTTATTTCTTACTCCAGTATCTCTGAGCATTAAAAAATGAAGCCTGCAGTAATTTATGAAGTTCAGCCCACACATTCATAGCTTCTTTTCAAGTTAGACAGGGACACAGATTTCACAGAAGGATGTGTGATATGCTGTGAATCCGTTTCATGCTGCAGTACCATTCTGCAAGTTGAGATAAGATATCTTGCTCTCCTATTAAAAACTGGATTGGGTTTTTTTGGGGTGGGGGGTACACACTTCAAATACCTTTAGAAATTATATTCCTACACTTCAAATTTTCAGAAGGGCTGGGTGAGGGGAGTTGTTCTATTTTCTTTTCAGTAGGTCCAACTGTGTAAATCAATTTGTAATAAAACAAGGCTTAGATCCAAGAGAAACAAGTTTTCCTAAGAATATCTAAATACTTCAGTTGGTCTATACTTACATTGTAACTGTAAGCAAATGTTTAAATATATATCATTTAAAACATTTAAATATATATGTAATATACATATAAAAATCATTCAAATATAGTTATTTATAGCAACTTCTCCGGAGTGGGACAGCTAGAATAGCTGCTGGGAGTTGCATATACTGTTCCTTAATACATATAAGTACAATACTTATTACTTGTAAGTAATCAGCTGAGCTCACAAAAGCAGACAACAACCTGCCATAGCCAGTTAGGTCTTCTCATATTTAGCAATAAAGAAATAATCAATAGATACAAACCTCTTCTTTCGTTTTCTTATTTTCTGCTCTAAGTTCTTCATATTCGCCAATAGCTAAACAAGGAAAAAAAAAAAGTTAATATTGCAGCACCTCCTTTACCCAAATGAGCTCTTCATTTCATTCATTTTAAAGCTCTTCTGGCTACCTACACAGACTTCTTAAATAACACGGGTCATAAACTTCATTAATAGCCTATAGATGAACTGGATATCCTTTTAAAATTGAAGTAATTGGAAAGTGTCTGAAAAAGATGGTGGCTCTCCCAAAACAATCAATTTTTGATCAATGGAGAGTTAAACAATCTTATTGATTGAGTTCAAAAATTACAAGGTGAATGTACTGGCTTGCAGTCATCATTTTAAACCCACACTGGCTCAGGTTACAGATCAATGCTAGAAAGCATGGTTAATGCAAAACTGTTACATATATGTACCTCCAGAGTAGCTGAGCACCTTTATTTATTTATTTGTTTATTAACATTTTCTTCCAACAAGAGTCCCATGAGAGGTTTTTTTCTTTCAGTTCAACAGAGGAGGCATGAAAAGATTGTATAATTTACCCAAGATCACACAAGAACTCAGCTGTAAGGATTATCAGGGAAGGGATCAACCTCCAGGATGCTGGGAGTCTGTTGTTTCAAGCCAGTAAATAATATGCAGAAATAACTGATCAGTTACCAATTAAACTTCCAGTTTACTGTGTATTTTTGTGCGCCCTCCTTAAACTTCTTATTTCACTACCTTAGGGAAGTGCCATCACTGCCCCAACTTCCAATTCAATTCTTCTTTCAATGTTCCCGGATGGGCTGTTTGGCCTTTGGGACCACAGACATTTTATTGTCACTAGAAAGAAGCTGAATACGCCTCCAAGTATTAGAGAAAACAAACCTTGCTAGAAAGGAATGTGTTCCAGGCTTTAAGATGCATATTGCAAGAATAAAATGACAGGGTTGTTGGTATTACGTCTTATTCCAGCCCCTCAGGTTCTCCTCACAATTTTTCTTGTACCTAACAGAAGCTACACTAGCATATAGGTGTTATTTCAAGCCAACTTAATTAAAACTGGATAAAGGGTATAAGTATATATTTTTCAGCTGATGATAGCAGATATGTTGGAGTTTCATCTTCAATTTAACATGTCTTCCCCTACGTCTGAAGACATGATCGTGTAGAGTCTGGCAGATTGCCCACCTGAAAACCTACTAGATAAACTTTTTCAAACAAAAAGCACTTACAAATAAAATTATACTTCATATTGTTGTGATGTTCTTCTCTCCCCTCCTCAGCGTTTCAAAATGTGTTGAAATAAAACCAATTCAACTCACTCCTGAAAGCTAGGTCCACGGCATCACTGTTCTGCTTGCCTTCAGCATATCTATTACTGTTAGCAGCAGCACAGAAGTCCCTCAGATGCAAAAAAATCAAATTGTCCTAACTCCTTTTTTATCCAAGATAATTTCATTTTACAGATGCAGGACTGAGGTACATTACTCCTGGAATACAGACAGCAGTGTTAGCCCCTGGGCTAGTAACTCAAAACACAGGACTCTGCTCCTCATGGGCCCACACCAGCAATGGGGAAACAGCAAGACCCTGCAGACTATATTAACTAGAAAGGGAAACTGAGGAACAGTAGAAATCTCTTAGCCAGAAGCTCAGCTCTGCAAGTTCAGCAAGCATTGAAAAATTTCCAGAGCTCTCAAAGAAAAGAAGTTAAATAAAACCACTGAAAACAAAGTCACAGGCCACAGGCAAACTCACAGGAAATCTGATAATTTATATAGATGGGAAAAAATCCTCACTGCCGCTCATCCAAGTAAAAAGGTATACCTAAAGAGTGGAACCAATAAAGCCAGGTTTCTTAAAAATGTACCCTGTATCCTCACCCCAGTAAAACCAAGGTCTCTTATCCATCACTCTGACCCCACTTCTTACCTACCCTTGAAATCCCTACCTACCTCCCAAACTCAAGCAGCAGAAAAACCAACAGGTAGATGAACAGGGAAGAAACCATGCTGATGCAGTTGCTCTAAGAAAGGGCACCTGAAGTGAAACAACATATTTCCTACGCAGTAACACCAAAGCTATGCCTGTTGATCACTGTTCCACTCGTAAGCCATTTACTTTGTTCCCTTCAGGAAAATAAGAGATTTCTAGCATCCAGATGCAAGAAAAGGAATGAGAATTGTATCGACAGATAGAATTCAAGTTTCTTGATACTTGAAAACTGCTCATGTTTGCTTGCCTTTAAGGAAAACTCATACTTACTATTCAATACTTTCTAAGTGACTGAAAAAGGTAAATATAGATCTGCCCCACCCTTGACAGTTCTCCTCACATGCTCCATGAACCGAGAACTCTGAATCATCAGCCCTTAAGGCATGGATACAAGAACAAGTTACCAAAAAACAGGGATACAAACTTAAACAACACTCTAGCAATCCCCAGTAAGGGCTCACTGGTGTGAGACTGGAAATTAAACTGCCTGTTCAGAGTAGCCCTTCCTTCTTTTACTGTGGATGGTAATCCACAGCACATTCATCATGGAATGCAAACACAGAATCATCAGCTACTCCAGGCTGCACTCACAGGGCAGCTTTCTTCAGTGCCTTTTTACCGTGCCTCCCCTCGTACTGTCATTGCAAAACTGTTAGTTCTTCCTTCAATACAGCTAATAGATAGTAAGGATCCGATCTCTTAGAAGAAGATTGTTCTTCACTGATGGCAATGTCTATGATGCTCCCATACAGATTCCATCACTCAGATTTTCAGGTATGGATTTATTAACATTAAATCTAATGAAGAAACTGCTGTTTTTATCAGGTCTGGAAAAAATAATAATTAAAAAATTACTATAGGCACTTTCTGCTGTATGTCAGATTCTATGCATAGGCAGAAGATGACTCAGAAGTTATGAAGTGTGACTGGAAAGTTGGTGGATTTTTTTTTTAACATTGGGGAGGGGGGTACTGGAAAGTTTTTATATAAAGTTTTTCAAGTGTTTCGTGTACAATCAAGTTTTGAGGCTATCCAAAAAAGGCAACAACTTAATTTTAAGTTCTACAACTTAATTTCAAGACTAAGGAAAGAAAAAAGATGAAAAAAAGGAGAAAAGAACAGAGTATTTTGGGCTGTAGCTCTTACCCCACCCAAAAGATATTCCCAGCCCACCAGGCTCTTATTGTAAAACAGTCAAACAACAAAATAGCCAAAAGGCGAACACAGCACGCTCTTTCATAAAGTGACCATGCTCATTCACCAACTAGTCACTCCTCAGGCAGCTGGCCAGAAGAGACTGTCCTGTCAACATGTATTTATGTGCTTTATTGGTATTAAATTAAGCAGGTAATTTTGTATACAGAAGCTCCTTTAATTATATCTTAGTCTTTTGATTTTTAGTTGTGAACCTGTGTCTCCTGAACCTGGATTTGCTAGCAGAAGATATGTATTATCTAAATTAGATGTTTTATATATTAGATACTTATTATGCCTAAAAAGCACTTATTAGTAAAACAAGGTCATAAGGGTAAAAGTATTTAATGACTATAATCCATAGTGAACAACAGAAAAGACACCTTCATTTATGCAGACTGAGGTAGTGAGCCTCTTCCTACCCTTTTTATTAAAAAATTCATCAACCTCTTTTCTAAAGCTGTGTATTAAAAAAAATACAAATTAAAAAAACAACCTTAAAAATGCTACATGCATATACTTTAGCATTTATATTGTAAACCAATGTGGCCTTCAAGTAGATTGAGAGCCCTTCCATGCCAAATCAACAGATAATGCCACTTCAGCATTTCAACCCTACTTATTTAATCAAAAAGTAAGCAGAGCTGTCAAGGAAAGCACGTGTCATTCCACCATTTATTCTTCTAGACTACGGACCAGGCATGTCTTTCCTTGTACAGACAAGAGAAAGAGCTTACAGTGCGAGAAGTCCTTCGCTCAGGACGAAACAAGCTAACATAATGAAGTCAGGTTTTGTTGGTAGAAGTAAATTAACACCTGGCTTTTTGCAGGGTCGGATGTATTGCTAGAGAGACAATCACCCCTGACAGCAGCACCGCGCCAGACGCTTCATTGGGACTGCTGCCACCATCCACATTGTCCCAGTGTACCTGGACTAGGAAGTCAGGCCAGGTCTGTTATACAAACCATTTCTCAAATAGCAATGGTCTCCCTAGAAGCAAAGCATGCACAAGACCTATGAATTGCAGTCAAGAGTATAAACGAAGTCAAATTTTCTCTTGTTCCCCATTTTTGGCTCAAAGATCCCTTCCGCTAAACCTAGGCAATCTCTGTTTCAATGGGACACAGTGTGGCATCAGCAGCACCAGCCATGCGCAAGCTACTTCAAACCAACGCCCGGGTGGCATTTTTAACATGTCCTGGGCCTCCATGAAAGAAAGACAGATATGAGGAGTAAGTCCTTACAGACTTATGTAAAGGTCAATGCATGTGATGGCATTACACCTTTTACTTTACAATAACTCCAAATCTTGAGTCAGTTATAATATACAAACCTATTATGAGGCCTAAAGCTTATATGGCCAAACCAAGCTTTAGTCACACACCACTTGTACTATCTCATACCTACAAGATTCAATTACCAAACACTTCTTTAAAAAAAAAAAAAAAAAGAACAAATAAAAATCATGTGTGTAAATATATCAAGGTAAACATTAAGTACAAATACTGTAAGTCAGGTCCTGCACCTGTGCTCTCACATGCTTTGATCTGACTCAAATCCGTACGCGTGCGGACAAAGAATTTTTTCAGTGAGACCCCAAATTTGCATCCTGCAATTTTAAAGCTTTCTGGAAACCGGACAGGGTGATTAAACACACTAAAGCCTGATAAAGCTGACCATTAAGCTCACACCAAAAGATTTGCCTTCACAGGTGTCTGAAAAACTGGTATGATTCAACACAAGAAAATGAAGTGGGAAACACTTTAAAACTCTAGTAAATGAAGAATGCACTCAAGCAGGATGGGTTCTGCTGGGGAATGATGACTGCTGTGTATGAATACCAACATAAACATACCCTAAACAAAGAAATTCCTCTGGCCATAAAAATTACCCCTCTGACACAAAGAAGAACAAATTTGTCAAACTGCATTAAGAGCTTGTCAATAGCATATACTTTAGAAGTACTGCTCTGAAATAGTGCTGTCAGACTGGCAGCCTGTTCTTCAGAAGATGCACGGTATTCCCATATTCAAACTTTCCATCTTTTTTTTTTTTTAAGACATCAAATAGATCTTAAAAAAAATAATGATACAGAGCCACAGTGCTTGGGACTAAAGACTGGAAATCATCACATTTCATGAAATCCAGCCAACATACACACAGCAAGACAAGACCTTTAAAACGAGTCCAAAAAATCCAGCCAATATAGACGTGTTTAGTGTATGTGTAGTTAACAGAAGTTGTTAAGCACAGTATTTATCAAAGCGACCAGAAACGTGACTCTGACAGTGGCAGCTGAAGTGTATTTTTACCTAGTTTGTAACTCCAGATGTTTTGGTTGCTGACTTCTGTTTTTAACTGAACAACGTAGTGGCCACTGTGGAAGATGACTCCATCTTTAAGGGCAAAGTATCAGCAGTGCCAAGACAAACAAGGCAATCCTCCAGGCAAGTAACCAACCGCTGTTACAATGCGCTTGTTAGTTTGCTATGGTTCCTCACGTTCTACAACCAACCATTAGCAACACAAGTTTTGCCCACCTGACTTTGTTTTGTTTCAATTTTAAGCCTTACCCATAGAAATTCTAAGGGCCAGTTGAAACATGCACTGTTGGCAGCATCACTTAGAGTACACTTAGGTAATACTAATTCACAGATTTACAGATTCACAGAGTGGTACGGGTTGGAAGGGACCTCTAAGGATCATCTAGTCCAACCCTCCTGCCAAAGCAGGATCACCTAGAGTAGATCACACAGGAACAAGTCCAGGCAGCTTTTGAATGTCTCCAGAGAAGGAGACTCTACAACCTCTCTGGGCAGCCTGTCCCAGTGCTCTGTTACCCTCATAGTGAAGAATTACTTCCTCATGTTCAGGTTGAACCTTCTGTTTTCCAGTTTATGGCCATTGCTCCTCGTCCTGTCACTGGATACCACTGAGAGGAGCCTGGTCCCATCTTCCTGACACCCACCCTTTAGATATTTATAAGTATTGATAAGATGCCCCCTCAGCCTCCTCTTCTCCAAGCTAAACAGACCCAGCTCTGTTGGCCTTTCCTCATATGGTAGGTGCTCCAGGCCCCTAATCATCTTAGCGGCCCTGTGCTGAACCATCTCTAGTAGTTCCTTGTCCTTCCTGAACTGAGGAGCCCAGAACTGGACACAGTACTCTGGGTGACACCTCACCAACGCAGAGTAGCTGGGGAGGATAACTTCCTTCGACTTGCTGGCAACTNCAAGCTAAACAGACCCAGCTCTGTTGGCCTTTCCTCATATGGTAGGTGCTCCAGGCCCCTAATCATCTTAGCGGCCCTGTGCTGAACCATCTCTAGTAGTTCCTTGTCCTTCCTGAACTGAGGAGCCCAGAACTGGACACAGTACTCTGGGTGACACCTCACCAACGCAGAGTAGCTGGGGAGGATAACTTCCTTCGACTTGCTGGCAACTCTCTTCTTAATGCATCCCAGGATGCCATTGGCCTTCTTGGCCATGAGGGTACACTGTTGGCTGATGGTCAACCTGTTGTCCACTCCAAGGTCCTTTTCCCCAGAGCTGCCCGCCAACAGATCAGCCCCCAACCTGTACTGATACACAGGGTTGTTCTTCCCCAGATACAGTACTTTACACTTGCCCGCAGGGAATTTCATTAGATTTCTCTCTGTCCAGCTCTCCAGCCTGTCTAGGTCACACTGGATGGCAGCACAACTAATATTGATAGCAGATCTGCTTTATCTAATCCAGCCATCTCAGAAAGCTATTCACAACTTTAAAACCTCCAACGATACTTTTAAAGTCCTAAATATCATCAGTACAGAGATCATGTTTCTTCATGATGCTCACCTTAAACTTGGTAATGGAGCAAGCCAACGAACGATCAGTATCAGGTATCTGAGTCTAACAGGACTTGGAAAATTCAGCATGGGTGAAAGGTAAGCATATCTTGCACACACACAGCTTCAGTGTCCTTGTCACCGTTCAGAGCTCTGCCTAACAGCCAAGTGTATTTGCCCAGACACCAGTCAGTGTCACAGCTGCCACTGACAATTGAGCAGACAGCTACGAAACACCTGCCTCAGGTACAAGCTACCGACCTTGTTTAGGGAAAGTGTAAGCCACAGTTGAAACGTGACAGCAATCAGCCACATACATTGCTATTTGCCTTCCCCTCTACCTTTCACATCACTTCTCAGCCAGTTTAGTTACCTGGTGTCAGGCAAAGTTCTCAAGACTAGAAAAACACATGCTGAAAGAGAAGGCAAACAAGGGCTGTTGAACAAATGTTCTCTGAAACCCCTTGAAGTCAACGGGTGTTTTTCAGAAATCTGACTACAGACCATAATGTTACAGTAATCTGAAGCTATAGGCCACTTGGAATGCAATGAAGATAGGACTCCTGAAAAGTACGTACACTCATTACCCCAAATATTCAGAGACAGCAGATCCTTCCACCAACTGCATTTACTTCCAAAGTAATACCATTATCTACATCTGCGGGCAGCGATTAGGAAAAATGAGGGACCTTTTTGGCCTGCTCTGTTCATGCTGCCTCTGTTTAACAGAGCACCCTAAAATTACTTGAGGAAAGTTGTTAGTATCTAAATAGTCTTGCTTTGTTATCAATAAGAATGAAGGGAAAAAATACACATTTAAATTTACAATATATAAAGAGAAATCAAATTTACTTACCTACAGTAACAATGTTTCGGTCATTACTGTTAGGCTAATTTTACACATCTCATTACCTTTTCACCACTTGGACTCTGCTTTGGGAACCTCAGACTTGTCAGTTAACAAATTTTAACTACTAATTTAACTACGGTGTGCTACCACTATTTTTCATTGGTTTTGATGCAAAACAGCATATAGAAGAGTATTGTTCAAAGTTTTCCACTGGGTAACAACTTTTCGCCAACCATACAATTACAAAAACATTTGTGAGCCTCACAACATACTACAACTCCTACGTTTGGGGATAAACATCACCAAGAACAGTGCCTTACAGGACAGGGTCTGCTGAGTAGAGTTTCTATTTCAACAGCTTAAGCGGATCTGGGACAGCCAGTCCTCAAGTTACAGTAACTTCCCCTTGAACTAATTCCTGCAGTCCTGTAAAATTTCATTAGACATTAAAGGATTCCCAGCCTACTGGAGCTGAAGACTTTAAGACATCAGAACTGAAGCCCCAGTCTAACCAATTTCAAGAGACTAAGATGTCTCCAAAGAATAACCCAAACCTGTCTTTTTCGCAGCTGATTATTGCCATTTTAGCAATTGTCCTTTTGGCACAGGTATCTCCTCTGTAGCCAACAATATTGGAGGGAAGCAGTAAAAAACCAGAATTTTAGCCTTGTTTTTTGGTCTCATTTTATCAAAACACACAGCGCTAAGATTATTATGAATTTTACACCCATTGAAATCCTTGTAACTCAGAATCTACCCAGTGCAGCTAGTAAACATGAACGTAAGATGTTTGAGTGTACAGGAACAATCAAAAAAAGTGCCAAAGCAGGTCATAACTAGTTCATAAATACCCAGCTGAAATTTGGTTAAGAAAAGCTTCTGTTATACTACAAAGGTGACTAAGTGCATTTATGGTCAGAATGTATGACAGAAGAAAGGGCACTGATCACACACCCCATAATTTCACTCTTTTACACAACTTTGTCCAGCAGGTCTTTTCCAGACAACTTCTCCCAGGCCTTGGGGAGACCAGGAGAACGCAGCTGCGAACTTACAGCCCACAAAGCTGTGAGACAGGAGGCACGTCGGTCACCTGATGTGTGCTCACAAGAAGATGTCCGTAATTTAAATGTCTGGTAGTGGTGGTTCTTCTAATGTTGCCTACCTGCTTAAGCAAGGCAGAAACTTTACTGGACCAACCTGATTTGGGGAGACTGACCAGGGGAGTTAAAAATGGGCTGCCTTTTGAGTATCCAAGCTCTTTTCCATGCCCCTTCTTGCAGAAGATTAAATATTGCAATGTTTTAGTTTCCCAGCCAAATTACACACTCATGGAACTGAATATCT
This sequence comes from Psophia crepitans, assembly GCA_013399095.1. Taxonomy (NCBI): domain Eukaryota; kingdom Metazoa; phylum Chordata; class Aves; order Gruiformes; family Psophiidae; genus Psophia; species Psophia crepitans. The sequence goes on along the minus strand of VWZZ01007383.1, from coordinate 1,132,091 downwards.
ACAAAGCTGAAGCACTGGACTTTTCTACAAAAGCACCGAGAGTGACTCACACAGGGAACCAAACAAGCCCAGGACAAGTGCTTCCTTTCATTTACCCTGGAACTATAAAGGCTCCACAGAAACTTACGGCGTTTCAGGGCGAGCCCCCAGCTATCAGTGGGAAGTTTGCACCCTGATGGAGAGTGGGACAAAGTGTTTAATGGGTTGGGTTAGTATCAGATCCTGCAATGCAGAGCAGGAGACGGGACACATCGCCAGGTTAGGTGCAGCCATGCACCCGACGTGACGCTCTGCTTCGCAGAGAGAAGCGAGGTAGATGGACTTTCACCCCCTGGAGCCAGCCAAACACCCGGGCTCACCAGTACGGCCGGCTGGGAGATCAACACCAGCCGTTAGCCACGTGCCCATTACCAGCACACGGGTGAGACCGAGCGCCAGGTGGGAAGGTCTCAGATGACAACAGTGTCAGCCACATGCCACGGCACCTCAGCCCCTCATCACACCTCAGCCTCGTGCCCACACCACGCCTTGGCCCCCTCGCCACACCTCGGTCCCCGCGCCACAACCTGCCATCAGCCGCCTTGACGCCCCCGCTCACCTGTGGGGAGGCGCGGCAGCTGGGACGGGCACCGACAAGGGAACAGCCGAAACGTTTCACTCCCCTCACTGACTTTTTTTAAGGCGCTTTTTCTATTTTTTTTTTCCCCTCCGCGTGTACAGAGAAAGGGGCTTGGGAACGAGAGGGGACCCGAACGCCGGGCTGGGGGACGCCCAGGCCGCAGCCGCCCGCCCCCCCAGGCGCAGGCCGCGCCCG
>VWZZ01007383.1:1118377-1130781 GCA_013399095.1 Psophia crepitans | reverse complement strand
GGAGGGGAAAAAAAGCACCAAGAGGCCACCGGTTAGAGGGGACATAGGTCGTCGTAGCCCCGTTGGCGTGGTCAGCGCACCAGCCGCCCTCACGCAGGCACGGGCGGGCCGTGAGGGCCCTTCTCACCCACCGCCCGGGCAGGGGTCTCCCACGGGGTCCCCGTGGGCTGGGAAGAAGCCGTCCCGCGCCACTCCCTGCACGCCCACAGGTGCGCGTGTTTTTAATAAGCCATTTTGCACGACTTGCGTAGGGCAGCTTTCCACTTAGGGCCCGTGCGCTGCCCAGGGGAGTGGTGGGAGGCCACAAACCTGCTGTCTGAGTGCCGCGGTATGAAGGAAACTAACAGGGCCCTGCCCAGCCTGTCTAGAAAAAAAAAAAAAGGATTGCATTACTGTTTATGAGGATCTAAGGGAAACCACCATATGCCAGTTCCAGTGTCCAACGCTCAGTTGCACCTTTGGAACAACATGAGGGCAGTGGGGTTTGGCAGGGACCCTGCTGAGTTCATCTCAGAGGAACGTGGTTCTCTCTGCTGTTCTCTGACAATCCCTCTGTGGAAAAGGAGGGGATCCAGTGATGACCTCTCTACTAAAATGGTTACCTGACCCAGCTTATCTCAAGTGGCACTGAGTGCACTGCAGAATTCATTTCTGCCTTTGCTTTTGCTGAGCGTCAGTAGCGGTCAGCTGAGTGGCAACTGTCTTCGGATTTTCATGGGCAATTCATACACGTCCATCACTCTTTCTTTGGCCAACACCCACTGTTCGCCGTGGCAGGCAGGTCACAGCATTGACACACACGTGGCAACGTTAGTTAGAAATACCTGGGAAGGAAAGGAAGATGACCTCACTAAAAAGAGTTGCTCAATCGTCCTGCCTCCTTCCTCCCAGGCTGCATCCTTGTAGTCTTCTCGACTTGACCTAGTAAACCTTTAAAACATAAAAAGTCTCCGTATTGATGCTTTACAGCATTATCTGTCCTAGAGGTAGTTAACAACGTATGTAGCATCCTGGAAAGAAGCCAGGAGTCCATGGGAGTTATACTGGTGTCTCATAAGCGTGGTATGCTCATGGAAGGCAAAGGAGGCCACGCAGGGAAGTTTCATAAGCTAGTCAGCTTGTTTTGAACTAGTCAGCACAAAACACATTTAAGTGTACCAAAGTTATAAATTCATGCTCCTAGAGGTGGAGTCATATGCAAAGAGTGGGAAATGATCTTGGGAAACGGAGGCTCTGTAGAGGAAGTGGGAGGCAAAGTGCAAGTAATTACGTGTGTTGCCACTAAGGTATTGCAGCGAAGGAATAGGATGTACACTGACAGGAGGGAAAAGATTTCTTCTATGACATTGACAAGACCAAAATAAGGTTACTGTATCCAGTTCTTCAAAAGACGGTACAGAGACGTTTATGGAGAAATCACAAGAGAAAAAAAAATGACCTAAGTTTTGACGATAGTGCTTTGCAATGAGAGATCTTAAACCCCAGGCAGGTCTAATTGAGCGAAAAGGAAACAAATTATTCAATTATGTTAATTTCACAGGAGAAAATCCTCAATACTTGAGGGCTTTTCAGCCTAGTGGAAAAGAGTCAACCGGAATCTGTGTCTGTAACCAGAAGCTGGACATAAAAACTACAAATAAAGTCACACATCAATAAACGCCTCCATCTGAAGGAACACAGAGGTCCTATTTAGGTCCTTAGAGTTCTGAGCTGACCTCGGTTTCAAATGCCTCCCCCCCCCTTTAAGTCAGAGCAGTTTTGCCAGTGTTTTACTTTTTAGCATCCTTTCTTGGGCTGCCTGTTGGCTTCCCTTCAGCCACAGGTCTCATTCCAAGCTCCTCTTCCCTTTGCTGATATCACCCCTCTCTGTTTCCAAACCGTTTTCTTTCATGCAGCGCAATAGCAGGATTTGCAAAGGGGTCATTGTAGAATTGCTTGTCCCTGCACTGTGCCAAGACACTGGACATCTTCGTTTTGCAACAATGTTCTGTCTGTTGTACGCAGCCAGAACAGGGCATAAAATCTCTTTGATACCTGCAGACAGTTAACTAATTCTTCCATTATTTTATTTATTTATTCAAATTAAAGTGTTATGGCTCTGTCAAAAGAATTCCCTTCCATAGTTTCTATATTGTGCCTTCACCATTGTTCTTATTGTTATTCTTCACTTAGACCTACATCACGTTACAAGACCTTGAAAAGTAAGCATTTAAAACAAGGATGTCCTTGTTGCAGACCCTTTCAGTTGCAATAGTAGGGTGGGTGCCACTACAACATCATTCCTCAGATATTAATCAATTGTTAATCAAGTGTTGCTTTTCTTTTTCCAAGGTAGCAGACAACAGAAAAATTAACTTTGTTACTAAATTTGCTAATGGATCCCCCTATGCTCTAACGATTTAACATCCCCAGAAATGTTTCCCTGGATCATGAATTCAGTTCATTGTTTCAGGGTTATTTTAAATAAGAGTTAGTCCGTAATGCCGATTTTTATGTAATATGTCTACATTGTGATTTGATAACCGATGCCATAAACTACTAAGATCATAAAAGGCCTGAGCAAGCAATACAAGCATCCGACATGTGATTTCACAATATTTGAATAGCAGCAATTGCTTCCTTGTCCTGGTTTTGGCTGGGATATAGTGAATTTTCTTCCTAATAGTTGGTACAGTGCTGTGTTTTGGATTCAGGATGAGAATAATGTTGATAACACACTGATGGTTTGGTTGTTGCTAGGCAATGCTTACACCGAGGAGGCTGGGGGTGCACAAGAAGCTGACAGGGAACACAGCCGGGACCAGAACAGCTGGCCCAAACTGGGCAAAGGGATATTCCATACCATATGACGTCATGGTCCACATATAACTGGGGGGAGTTGGCTGGGGACCACTGCAGCTCAGGAACTAACTGGGCATTGGTCAGCAGGGGTGGGAAGTTGTACTGGGCATCACTTATTTTGTATGTTTTTATATCATCATTATCATTATCTTCCTTTTATGTCTTATTAAATGTCTTTCTCTCAACCCACAAATTCTCTCCCCTGTCGCAGTGTTGGGGAAGGAAGTAAGCAAACAGCTGTCATTGTTTTAGCTGCTTGACAGGTTAAACCACAACATTCCTATACAAGATAAAAGCAACATTGTACTTTGAACATACATAACCAGTTTCTAGTGATAGCATTTCAAGAGTACTATTTCTTCTTTGTTAAATGGGAAAGCTAAGACTAAAGGTGTCTGAAAACTTGTCCAGTAGATCGTCAGTACCAGTGTTGGAAAAAAAATCAAGGACTGAGTCACTTTCTACAGGACATGACATGTCACAGATAATCCATGTCCTTTCGGAGACAAAAATTCAGATGGATTCACAGTATCTTAAGGTTCCACCCATATGTGCCAGTTCTTCCAAGACCAGGACTAGCTTTGTCACAGACTATGCAAAGTTTTGAGAATCACAAATTATACTTGGTAGAGAAATGTCAGACAGACATGATGGGGAAGGCTAGAAGCACTGTAGAAAGTGGGATTGGAATTCAGCTGTTGCCCAAGCAGAGCAGTGATTTAAGCTGGGTATCAATCTACACAACGCTCTGCTATGCTACATAGAAACAGTAATAATCAAATGCATCAGTAAAATAAGTGCATCATTTCTGGACGTTTGAATAAATTAAGGTAATATGTGTTTGTGAAAAAAGACAAAATCTGGGATATAGATAAGTACATAAGACACACTGTGGTTTATTCCTGCTGTGCTTGACTCTGGCGAGGCATCAGGCAGAATAGCATGCCAGCTCCTACTACCATGCGTCGAAAATAAACATAGACCTGTCAGGGAGAGTCTGCAGAGAGCCTGTGATGAGAGCAATCAGTTCTAAATGTAACCTGGGCCTGCGAGAAGAAAGAAGGGTGTGTTTGGGGGATTGTTTCCCGTAGGGAAAAAATAATGAAAGTCTCAATATCAGTTAAGGACTATCACAAAGCTGTTAATAAGTTGTCCTCAGTAACCATTGGGTTGGAGAATCAGTGCAGGGTTGAAACTGTAAGAGGGGTGACAGGGTAGGTATTAATAAAGGTTTTATTAGTGGAAGCACTGGAATAGGCTACAAAGAAGAGGGAAGGTGAAATCTTCAGGTTTCTTACAGGTTTGGGTGACCTGCAAGGGTCTGCCCTTCTGATAATCTGTGTAGGTGACAGGACTGAGAGCAAATGTACTACTCCCGCCCCTCTCTGCCTCCAGTTCCCATCACCCACACCAAGGCTCATTTAGCAAGAGGTCATCCTTCCACCTTTCCAACTCTTTGCAGGCAACTTTCTGTCTCCAGGCAGGTCCACCTATACCCAGGAGCTGGTGATGGTCTCTGATAAGCTCTAAGAACGATGGGAGGGAAAACTAGAGCTGAATGGCAGTACATCTTCCCTGCTGAATCTCGCAGCATAGCAATCCGAATCAGATACTTGGAAGGGTTTGTTTTGAGGGATGATTCAGTCTTCCCATAACTCTGCTCCCACCCCCTGCTGTTCACAGATAATTATGTTTATCAGCTTTATTGGAAATAACACTCTGACACATTTGTTCAAATCTATTTGTTGTTTTTATTCTTCTCACAGCAGGACAGATTTATTCTTTGCATCTGTTGCTCCTGAGCCACGTACAGGGCTGTGCAGGCTCGCCTGTGGAAATGAGGTATGGCCACAGCTCCGCCGCTCCTGGAGCGAATGGAGAGAGACACTGATAAATGAAGGGCAACAACCTAGGCACAGCATCCAGGGCAGCATCCCTGAGCAACAGGCAGTGGAGGGCAGGTGTTATCTTTGGAAAAAAACGGGCTGTCCTCCCAGAGCCTCTCTGGCTCTGCGCACTGCCTGACCTGCTGGCAGCTGCCCGTGCGGTAGAGCTCAGCCACGCTGCGCTCATACGGTCACATCTTCCATAGGATTTCCAGTAGAGTTGGGGGCAGTATGCAAGTGAAAGAGCAGGTGATAAGCAGGATAGCCTCAAACTCTTGCAAAGGCTAGTCACAAGCCTGTCCCTGCTGCTCCAAGAACACAGCAGGTTTTATGTTCATATCCAGAGAGAATACAAGGGGCAGTGCCAAACGAGGCACTTCTGAAACGATGATGCCATTGCTGGAGGGGCAATTTCTTTTGTGACTGTATATGAACTCTCCCAATCACAAGATAGTTTGGAACCTTCGTTGATCATAGTTTCTTTCTGCTACTATCAGTTTTTGTCTCAATCTGGAGACATTCTTTAAAAAAGGATATTCATTGCAGGCAGCATGAAGGGAGGCTTGCAGTTGGGGCCGTATCAAAAAGTAAAAGAAAAACAAGTAAAGCACTCAGAGCTGCAATATGAGAACCTGGCTGATATTCTCAATTTCAGAGTAGCCAAAGACTATAGAAAATAAGATAATTATGTAGAAAATGGAAGGTAAGGAAAATTACTGAGAGGTTTGACTTTGTCTTCCCTTGGGATAGATCTTAGTGAGATGTTGGACACCTCCTGTTGTTTTCACTAATGCTTGGAGCTGTTGAAAACAAACAGTTCCCAACAAGTATGTGTAATTCAGACTGTTGTACCTGTGCAGAATCTCACTAATAATTAGCTTGCATTATCTTTTTTTTTTTTTTTTCATGGTTAAGACCATGCTTTGTGCCTGTTGTCCTCTTGGATGGGACTTTGATGAGCATTCACACAGATGGACTCTGCAAGTTGAAAATGTCACAGAATGACAAACTGAAGCAAATGCTAGTGATTATTCACATAACTCCTAAATTTATAGAGTTTAGAGTGAAGAGCTGGGAACTGGAAATATTTATCTTGTGAATGAGTGATTTTGGCCTGGAATGATCTATAGACAGTAGATTGTGAACCTTATCCATTCTTATAGATGTTTAATTTTTTCTCATAAATCAGCTATTTAACAGAACACCGCAGGTACTTGTACATGCAGAAGTAAAGAGTGTGGTATCTTATCACATAGATACTACAATCAGAAACTTGATGTAGTTGCTATCCATGCTAGAGTTTGCATTTGGGCTAAAAGTTACTTGGATCTTTTAATGGACGCAAAGACAATCTTACCTCTTCTTTGTAAACAAACTCCCAACATCTCCAAAAGCAACTGGCAAAGAAGAGAGCAGTGGACCTGGGAGTGAACGGCGTTCTCTTCTGAAGCAGCAGCATCCATCAGTCCCTGGAAAGCCTAAATTTACTCTTGAGGATTCATCACCCATGTGTTGAGGAGAGCTACCTTGTGGAAACAACTGTGACCACAGGCTGAAGTTACCCTCAGGGCGTGAAGCCAGATGTTTACCACTTTCAGAGCAGACATATTTTGTTGGTGGAGGGAAAAGGGAGGTAAGGAAGAATAAACTACATAAACTACATAATCACTGCACAGATAAACAACTATTAATAAACACCAAAAAAATGAAATGGCAATAGCTGTTTGAGTATATAATTAACACAATGAATAAGACTAAGCAGCTTATCTGCTGAGGTAATGTATATTTTTCCATCAAACCAATCAGTGCTGAATAATGACTAGCATAATATATCTGGGTAAATATGGGCACTTCTTGTTTCCCTAAGATGACAAGTAACTAATCAACACACATTCAAACTGGAGTATGAGTATGATTAAAAATAAAAAAATTCAAATAATACGGATTCATTTGAAAAACGTCACCGTTTGACTAGAGACACTGGCATTATCTTTCCTGGTTATCCCCATCCAGGATGGCAAACATGTCTTTCTGCATGCACAAAACAAGGCACAAACTGATTGGAGGATAAATCAGAAGAAGATTAAGTATTTAGCATGGCATTTTAAAATGTTTTAATTAGACCATAATTAACAACCCTGCATATTAAATTTGCAACTGTAAAATATAACTAGGCAAATTATATCTACCCACTCTTCATAGCAGTGCATCGTACTTTATGGATGCTCACCTCATATAATTTGGTTGAAATAGGTGCTTCCTCTGCCTGCAAGCACAGACAGCTGTTGGGGTCCACCCACTGAGATGTGAACACCTGCCAACACGTGCAAGGACACATATTTAGAGATAACAAATAGCTCAGAAGTGATTCACTATGTTCCTACCAGCAAAATATCTCTCCTTTGCTTCCAGCCTGGCAGGGACAAATATCATGCTCTTGGAAAGCTGGAATCTGAGTCATTCTCCAGACCTCTTTCCTGAGATGGGGGACCCCATTTCACCAATATCACACTGGGGAGACAGTGCTTCACCAGCTGTTGCAGTGGCTCGTATGCAGTCCTCTGGGGTTCTGCTCTGGTTTATTCTGTAGCTCTTCGCATAAAATGGGCTGCCAGAGCAGAGGAGAAGGTTTGTACATGAACGTCCTTGCAAGAAACATTTTCAAGCATCCTGTTTCTCCTTAGAAAGTGCATCACTGTGTTCACTCAGAACATCTCAGACCTGTTTTGTCCAGTTTGAAGGAACAGGCCCCTGGCTGAGGCACCACATCACTTCTTTAAAGCAGTTGTAACATGGGGTTTTTTTCTGCGGATGTTACACTGGTGACCTGAGTCATTAAAAACACACTTAGCGGTAGCTCTACCAGTAACAGCTCTGCAGCCCAAAAGCTGGTAGTCTCCCTCTTACAGTTCCCAAATCAGTTCCTTTGGCTTCAGATAGAAAATTTTGCACCAAATATTAATTCTTAGATGTTAAAGTCTGTCTTAACATATAAAAGGGAGAGTTCAGCAAAGGGCCTCCAAGACAATTGAGGGTCTGGAGCACCTCATGTAGAGGGAACGCTGAAATTGCTGGGACTGTTCAGCGTGGAGAAGAGAAGGCTTGGGGGGATCTCAGTATACATAAATACTTGATGGGAGGATGAAAAGAGGGTGGAGCCAGGCTCTTTCCAGTGGTGCCCAGTGACAGGATGAGACACAAACTGGAACGTGAGAGATTTCCTGTGAATATAAGGAAACACTTTTTCATTGTGAGGGTGACCAAGCACCGGCATAGGTTGCCTAGAGAGGTCATCCTTAGAGATATTCAAAAGTCATCTGGACATGGTCATGGGCAAGCGGCTCTAGGTGGCCCTGCTTGAGCAGGTAGATTGGAAGAGACGACCCCCAGATGTTCCTTCCAACCTCAGCCAGTCTGTGAAAAATACTGTCCCTCCACTGCTGCCTCTGGTTGGATCTCTCTCTCCTATGGTATTCTGCAAAGAGGAGAGATGAGCTAGTACGACAGCGTGTGAACATATCTGCTTGAAAGAGAATCTGATGTTCCCCACTAAAAAAGAAGTTACTCCACACAGTCTGGTCAGCCCTCTGGAAATTTCATAAATTGCCTGTTAACAGGTATCTGGTCTGTGTATTGCTCATCTGCAAATACTTTAACATCATTTACTCCCAATAGTCCCTACTCTGATATCTTAAAGCAATTACAATGTGTTACGTGATGGTCATACCTGACAATAGCAGAGAGGCCTTTGTTTTTTCCCCCTAGGAGAAAGGGGTGATCGATCACTTTGGGTGAAAAAAATAAATCTTAGCCATGTAGGATCAAGTATCTCTGTGCTCATAATTTCTTTATGAAGTACCAATGTAATCAGATTTTGGTGTGGACTGATGTTTATCATGGGAGAAGTCTTGGGGAAATAACACACTGAAATCTAGTGAGGTGTCACCAAATACAAAAAGTTATTCCTTGGTAAGTTATTCCTGGAGCTCGCAGTACTATTTTAGACCTTGTTCTTTGATAAACAACTACCATCATGTCAAACTAAATAATAAAATCATTTAGTTAGAAACTTAAGTGTGTTACTATACAACAGTCAAGGTCTCTTGGTACTGATCATAGGCATGTTAATAGACCATGCATTATGCACAGCTTTTGAATTCAGTGCCACTGGTGTTTTGCCTACATCTTTATTACGCTGCTCTGTAAAGTTGCCTTCATAATTAATTTCTACCGGAAGGCAATTAAATTCATCTATATTAAGCAATTTTGCAGCTTATGAGAAATAACCCACTGCCCTGCTTCCTCAACACACTTTCCATCAAGTATTTATGTGCAACTGGAGCCACTTTGTCTGTCTGTCCTCTCTCAGTTGAACTTCGCATAAAGCTCAACAGCAGTTGATGCTTTTGTTCCCGCTGCAGACTTGTCCATTTTCTGGTGCTTGCACTACCTCCATTTTCACTACATAATTAGGGTCAGATGCTAGTTCCTTGAATTAAAGGGCATTTGGGCTCTCCTTCCAACAAGCCCTTCTACTCCGTTCTTGCAAAACAAAGCTGTCACATGCATTCTTTAGATGATGTTGGATTACATTACACCACTTGACCACACTTGCTACACCAAGATAATTATGCCAGGTATTTTCCTGATAAAAATCACCATGGCATTATTGTATGCAGTGGAGCTCTATCAATTCATGCCAGGAGAAACCTAAGGGTTTTGTAAAAAGTTAGGGACAGAGACAAAGCTCGAAGTTGCCATAGGGATTCTCAACATTTCTGGAAGTCCTTCAAAAAGGCAGAAGTAAAGGGACCTAGGAGTAAAATTTATTTCCATAAAAATATCAGACAAACTTTCTCCTACTTGCCCAAATGTCCGTTATCAGGTACCAAAGAACTATAGCCTTTGTAACACACACTTTGCTGGTCTGCTGTACCACAGGACAGTTCCTACAGCTCACTCAATGCTGTTGCTGGCAATACTATAAACAGAGATAAAGAAATTGTGTAATGAACCTTACATTAAAAATTCCAAGAAGTTCATAAAATGCTGTTCAGGAAAGAAAAAAAACTGTTCACAGTGGAGTTTTACTGGGACTGGATTTGGCCCAAAGCATTTGTTGACATTTAAGAGGACTCCCTGCTCTCGGAGCCGCTCATTCCTGTGAGCCCTCAGCCACCGCAATGAACTTGCTGCATGGGTCAGCTGGAGCCAGGGTTTGCCCTGCAGCTTCTCAGTGTTACGTGGCCTTTTACAATGTACAGCAATAGGTTTTTGCGAGTTCCCACAAGAGTCTGAAACCGAGAATCACAGTGAAAGCTGAGAAGGACCTTACGGAGCAGCACATCCACCCCGATCACCCAGGTCCCTGCAGAGAGTTTTAACCAGCAGACCACTACACTGCGTCTTCCTTAACAAAACAGGCCATACAAGAACTCCTTAAAGTGAACATCAGGGGATAAAAATCCTGCTTGTCACCCTAAAATCAGTTTTCAGTAACTGCCGTGACATTAAAATTATTCTTGATGCACCCCATTTTAACAAAGTGAAGCTTGCTCTGTTCCTTGGATGAGAGTATATACTATCTCTATTGCCAGAAGTAGTATATATCATCTTCTCACTATTTCAATTGCTAGAAGCAGTACATATCATATATACCCCACCATACATACCCCACCAGTGTTTTACCTTTGTATACGGATTCTATGTTAAGGCTTGTTAAAGTAGCTGGCAAATCATGCATTAACCAGATCTCCCAGTCCAATCAGAACATTATTTTGGGGATTAACTGCAGTCTTTTGAACTCACTTCCTTCATGTTCCAAATATCAAGCTTATGTTTATTCATATATAATAAAATAGGATAAAACTATGTGAAAAAACTGCTTTAATGGAAAAAAAAAAGGAAGTCAGAGAGAAAAATATTCGCTGCATTGTACTAAACTAGTGCAATGCAACAATCTAATAAATCAGAGTGTTCTCACAAGGTGAGTTGTTTTGTCAGTTGAGTGCTTGAAATGCTATCTAATGTCTCTGTGGAAATGGCAGAAAGAAACAACAGATGTCTCAGATTTTTGCCTTTCATGTCTTATTAAAATCAAGGGAAGATGGAACGGCAAACAAAGGGTTAATCATCATTTTTCTCTCCCTGGAAGAAGTTCCTAGGAACACCGCCTACAAGAAGCGGCAGCGATGACTGAAAGACAAAAAGCAGTTTGGATGACGATGAGCATTAATAAGTCAAAAGGTTTGAGAACACTGTTCCCAAGGATAAAAGGTAGAAAGGAGCTGTGAAATTCTGCAAGCCACTCTCCTGAGGAACGTAGCAGTGCCACTGCAGCCTTCAGCACAGCCACGTTGTGTTATTGCCCCCCAAATGTACTCAGCTGAGAAACTCCAAACGAGATGCTTGTGGTCTGATTTGTGCTGGATACTCTTGACTTCACTGTCTCCTTCAGACTTGTAGCTGTGGCCTCTGAGCTGCACCCCTGCTCAGCAAGGACTTAAAAGCTGTTATCTAAGTAAGGCTTAAGATACTTTGAGCATCTAGTGCGATGTTTACAGCAGAGCTTTCCACTGCCATCATCTAAGATGTCTCCATCACCTACTTAAATCAGCTCCCCACACTGCCTTGTGCATGAAACAACGTTTGCCACTGTTGGTTATCTGCTAAACAACAGGAGATACTAAAATCTGCTTCACATTGCTATGGCAGCCACTTACACGTTGTGCTGGAAGCCAAAGAAAACACCCAATCCCTTATTCTATTATTTTCCCCTTCTGTTCCTGGAGGAAGATGGATATTTAATTTGCATTGGCTATACAAAGCATCTCTCGATAAGATGAAAACACTTAGAGAAAAAGCATATGCAAAATGTGACCCAAGCAGTGTTTCTGAGCCCGTACCTCAGCTCCGGGAAGAGCGAGTGAGCGCACCCTGGGGATCAGACGTTCACCCAGCGCTCCCCGTGCGTGTCACTGTGCGTTTGGCACCACGCAGCCCACCGGAATGGCTGGCTGCAGGCAGAGTGCCACGATGCTGCCTGCGCTGCCCACTGCACCGCTCGCGCCGCGGCTTGTCGAGGCTGCCTCTGCCACCGCTCCTGCACCTCCGCAGGCAAAGGGCCAAGCATTAAACGCCGAGTCATCCCAGGCTGCGTACAGCGGCGCTTGACAAGACATTAGAGAAAAGGTTCCAGTGCAGGAGATCAGGCTGTTCTGCAGTATAAGCCACAAAGATGTGCAGAAATCCAGCTGATACACTTAAAACAATAAAATAACCTTGCTTTTGCATTCCCGATCTGAAACTCAGTGGAAGATCTCACACAAAATAGGTTAGCTTTGATCTTAAACATGGTGCACTTCAAATAAAGACATTGAAGAGATGATGTTTCTTTCCTTGGTTGTTTTCATTTAAGGCCTCAATCCCAAGGTGTCAACCCTGCTGCGCTGTGCTCATGCTAATTGCTGCTGGAAATTGACAAAAAAAGAGTCTTTAAACCATTCAGTGAATGATCTCATATGTAATACCAAAGGCTACAGGCCCTGAAAAAGGTTTGGTTGGTGGGTGGTGTATGTGAACATGTCTGTAAAAGGCGGCTGCCCTCAATTAGAGGGCCACAGAACTATTTAAAAAAAAAAAAAAAAAAAAACAAAAAAAAACAAAACCCAACAAAAG
>VWZZ01007383.1:1083839-1118355 GCA_013399095.1 Psophia crepitans | reverse complement strand
TGTAATTGACTGATTTTGGATATTCCCTACAAAGATGCAGTGCTATGTGTTTATATACAAATGCGTGGGACTCAAAACCCTTCTGTACCTACTGTGAAAGGCTTCAGACTAACTGTAAAGCAGGTCTAGTTTCACATACGTGTCGTTATAAGGACTGGTTTGCTTTTAGCATTGCCAAAAATGTGATGACACAGACTAAAGAATTCAGTGGCAAGTTTCTGGCTAAAGCCAGATTTGGGGATTGTTTTAGTAGCTACACTGCCAGGGATCTTGGGCACCTTAAGGAAAACAAAATAAAAACCACACAAATAAACAAAAGAACTTATTGCCACTTTTTTGGGAAGCTGTAGCACCTCACCACCTTGTGGCAGCAATAAAAACCCATCCAGGGATTCCTGTGGTGGCCAGGGGACCTCTTGGCCACACAGCTGGGTTTTGCCAACATAGAAGGCTGGGAGAGATGGGGCACGGACATTCTGGAGAGGGTGGCCTCCGCACCGCTTGAGCAGCCTGGAGATGGGCAGTGACAGCCTTTTGGCTTCAGGAGGATGAGGGGGGACATGGTGAGAGGAGATGGTGTACACTGGGGCCGTGGTGAGAAGGAGATGGAGTGGGTGGGAGTCACCTACAGAGAAGAATGTGGAAAGAGGAGGTGAGAACAGCTGGGAAAACAAGGGACCTGGAAGTGAAAGAGTCAGTGGGGCCTGGAGTACTGGGACCCATTGCCCAGCTGGAGCAGATCCCATTATTTCTGAGCATCAGATTCCTCCCTGATCCCACAGCTGATGATGGAGCCCACTAGCAAAGGGTCTCCATCACCTGCAGTGGGGTGTCTACACTTCAGTGAGCCCCCTTCTCTGGCTACCAACCCCTCCAGACAGCAGCTCTGAAAAATTCATTCTCGGTGATCACTCATGTTGGGAGGAAGCTCAAGACTATTCCTACCTGCCATCTATCCCTCCTCCCCCTAGGTTTAATATGCTAAAACTCAGGAAATAGTATCCAGAAATACAATGTGAAGCACTACCCAACTCTGAAGCACTTGCAAGATTGTTCCCATAGCAAGCCTGTGAAGCAAGGCTTGTCTTACCTTATCCGTACCCTTCAGGGTGCAGTCTTGGGTGTGTGATCACGTACTGTTAATCGTCTATTACTAGCAGCCCTGTCCATCTTGTTGCAGGAACTGAAAGATGTACATATGACTAAATGCCAGAGGCTGTTAGGGGTAGTTAAGACAACATTCTGTTAAAGACAGTATCTGTGTTTTTTAAAGTTAGAATTACTGTCTGTATTATCGAAGAGGCTTGATATTGTTTGTTAACAATTTAATTACATTTTCTACACTGAAAGTAGATTTTTTTTTTCCTGAAATATGGAAAGTTAAGGTCTAATTTTAGCCCTAGGTTTATGGCACAAGATAAAAACTTCTTTCCTCTTGGTGGTAAGCAGTTGTGTGTGTGTGTTAAAAACAAGACCTTAGAGTAAATCAGGTACTACAGCTATTCTCACATTTTTCAAAGCAAAGCATTCCAGCTCGAGAAATCACGGGTAGAGAGAGTGAGAGCACCATTCCTCACGGCTTACGGAGACCTGTCTTGCTTCCTAAGATGTTAGGAAGAAATACCAGAAGGGAGCTCATTTCTGCAAGAACCACTGGAGCCTGAGCGTGGCACCACATTGCCCTGATGTGAAAGATCTCCATTTGAGCACTGAAACCACAGCATCAGCTATATGGGTGGCTCCCTCCCCAGGGTACAGTAGAAAACGGGCCCACTTTCTGCTGCTGGCTACCCTGCAAGAGTAGTCTCTAGAAGAGTGCTCCATGCTCTTCAGTACATCTTGATCCACCGCTTCAGCACATTTTCATTCTCCGTTTAGATTTTTCTGATACTTACATGAGATACCCTCAAACTTAATACGCAGACAGATTGCCTTCCAAAGTCTTCAACCCCGAACCATACAAGAGCAGTAGCCAGCGCGGTGCAACAGCCATGCTCCCTCTTATTTTTGAAGTAACCCGCATCTGAAACAGAACATCTGCAAAGTTGCCACTGCAGGAAAAGCAATCCCTGCAGAAAAAGTAATCCCTGTTCTGCGGAGTTTGCAGAGCTCAGTAACACTGGTGAAACCGCTCTGTTGTCTGCCAGGAGGAAAACACAAGTCCTGTGTGACTTGTCTTCTTTTCTGGGGCATCCAGTTAAAGGGAAGCCTTGAAGACCATCGTTTTCAGAAAAAGCTGAGTGTTTCTCAACCCAAAGTCAGCTAAGGCCTCTAGGTGGTATTATAAGACAAACACAAAATAACCACCCTTTTGAGGATGGCAAGTTAGGCGCTCAACTTTGCAAAGAAAAGATTTGGGTCTGAGTACTCTAAACAAAGGCTCTAATCTTGACAATTCTTTGCTGGAGCAGGAATTTATGACAGCAGGTGCGGGAGGAAGGAAGGGAAAAGGGAACACTGTGAAGAGGGCATTAACCCCGCTATTAGCCCAGGCTGCTGTAACACGCATTCCTGACTCATGATGGGATTACAGCTGCAAGCCTGAGCAGCTCCATCCCCTCCAGAAAGAGGAAGATATGGAGCCACTTTGTTCCCTGCTGCCACTGAAATCAGGTGGCCTATGCCTATGGCACTGCTCATGTACTTGAGTACTGCGTCCAGTTCTGGGGTCCCCAGGACAAGACAGACATGGAACTGCTGGAGCAAGTCCAGAGGAGGGCCACATAGTTGATCACAGGGATGGAGCACCTCTGCTATCAAGATGGGCTGAGGGAGTTGGGCTTATTCAACCTGGAGAAGGCTCTGGGGAAACGTACTTGCAACCTACCAATACCTAAAGGGGGCTACGGGAAAAATGGGGAGGGGCTCTTTACAAAGGCAGAGAGTGATAGGACAAGGGGGAATGGGTTTAAACTTAAATAGGAGAGATTTAGATTAGATATTAGGAAGAAATTCTTTACTGTGAGGCTGATGAAGTACTGCAACAGGTTGCCCAGAGGAGCTGTGGAGGCCACAGCTTCTTCCAACCCTGGAGGAACTCAAGGCCAGGTTGGATGAGGCTTTGGACAACCTTGTCTAGTGGAAGGTGTCCCTGCCCATGGCAGGGGGATTGGAACTAAGTGATCTTTGAGGTCCCTTCCAACCCAAACCATTCTATGATTCTATGTGAGCCTACTGAGGCAGGTCAGTCATCCCTACGGCTTGTGCAATACCACCAGCTCCAAGATGTTTGCAGACTAACTGTTGAAATAGGTATAGCACATCTTTGTAGCAAAAGTGTCACACCAAGACTTCCATCCTGGCTCTGGATCCCCACACTGAATGAACTGACCTACAGCCACACCAGCTTTTGAAGAAACCGCTCTCCACTCCACACATACACATGCCTCTGAGCCGCTCTGGAGGTGGAAGAGCCAGGAACAGGCAGTCTTTTATTGAACAGCAGATTTCTTTGGAACAAATGCTTGGCAAAAAAACACTTTTACATTTTTACTTCCTACACTGCCTCAAGAATTATGTCTGTTTAACTAGCATGTGCTTATTGAACTGCTAAAGGCATTCTGGTGTGGTTAGTAAAAAACACAGGAAATTGTACATTGCGTGGGACATGGTCCAGCTTCCCCAGCTCATCTGAACAGTCTGTTCTACCCTGTCATAAATTACATTTAACTTTTATAAAGGAACCAGCTATATTTTGTGAAAGTAAGGGCAGATCCTCCAACCAAATCCGTTGGCAGGAGAGTCTGGAAACGAAGGCAGGTTGCAGAGATGAGAATTGCTGCATGTCTGGGGAGAGGTGGCACCACAGGTCTATGAGATCTGGCTCTGGCATAAGCATGAGTTAGTAATGAATCTCAAGACCATCCAGGTCTGATAAAGTCCTGGGCATACACCGATGGTGATTTAGTCTCTATTCGTACTCTTTCTGCTGAAGAACAATGGACTGCAGTCAAAAAAAACCCCAACCAACGTATAAATTGTTTCACCCACAACTCATTTATACAATTTACCAGTGCTGACAGATGCTAATACCTTTCTGTGTCTTTCTAGGAGCTATTTACATCAGCAAATAAATCTTGACCCAGTCTGAACTGGCAACCTAAAGATGGACAGTTTGAATTTCAATCTCCTCTCTTATGCTGTATCATCAGAACACATCCCCATGCATCCTGGGCTATTAAAAGCCAGCCACACTTTCAGTACATATAAATTTTCTAGCTCTGTTGTTTCTAATGCTCTGTCTTTGTCTCTGGTCTGAGATACCCTGGAGTATTTCAGTAATGCTTTTGAAATGGGCCTTCACCTTGAGTTCCAGGTTTAAAACCAACTAGCCTTTGTCAAATATCAGAAGAATCATCCTCTCCTCAAGAACAAAAGAGGAAAATATCTTCAAAATACTCAGCGCTTTCCCGTTCTCCAATGTCTAGAATGAAGCCAACTGCCTCAGTGGGACTACGCCAGCTTCAAGGTGTCTACAAATGGTCAAGTAGTACAAGCTGGACAGAAGTGTATAAAGAAGGGAAAAAGGAGGAGGGGGTAATATCAGACAAACAAAAGACCAGATCAGATCACAGTACGAATGAGAGTTCAACTAGCTGGGCAATATTTACATAGGAAGAATCAACCTTCTAGTGTGTACTTTGTCTCCCTCTGCCTTTCTGCCTTCTTCATTTCTTTCATGGGCTCAGCAGATTGAAAACATTGAAACATTGCATGGTTTGGGTACTTTCCAGGTCCCTTCAGGTTCCAGGTTCACTGTGCTCGTTACACCCACCACCCAGCCTTGGAGCTGGGACAGGGGTTCCCCACCTGGAATTGCTCAGCATTGTATTCAGTTGGCATTGCAAAGGCACCTAACCAGCTCTAGCTGAACCTTACACTCATCATCCTAGCTGCCATAAAAACTCCTGGAGACAGTATACCAGTTAAACATGGCCATCCCCACCCCCCAAAAAAAAAGAATCGGTTTCAGTAGATAATGCAAATGGAGATAGGTAGAAAGGAAGCGCTACCAGTGCTGTCATTAGACAGCCTCTGTTGCTGTTTTCCCATCTCCTTTTGCCTATCAGCAGCCCTCGGGCTCAAGGCTCTGGGCCTTTTGTCCTTGCTTTGGAACATTCAACATGTGGGATTCATCACCCTCCTAAGGGTAGCATCTGCTTTTAACTATGCAGAAATTCTATAAAGCATTGTTATCATTGCTCCAAGAGAGGAGAGCTATCAGCACAAATCATACAGATGAACTGAAAGAAGATTTGCAGGATTAATAGGTCTGAAATATTTCTGACAGATCAGTTGAAAGATGCATTAAGGCAGAATGTAACACTCATCAAGCTCAAGAATTGCTTTTCTTTCCTTGACTTCTACCCATTGGAGCAAATCCTGAGCCACTAAGTCAGCTTGTTGACATACTAGGGCAGGAATAACTGAAAAACACTAGTAAAAATGTGTCACAAAAGCTCTGTAATAACACTCTGTCTTAACACTACCGATATTTACAGCAGTCATTCTCAACCATTACTTCATAGCGCTGCTCAGTATGCTGGGCAGCCAGGAACAGCATTCATTTTAGATTATTCTTACTTAAAGTACAAGTGCATCTCTATTGACATCAACTTGGAGAACTATATCCAGAGAACAAAAGTCAGTTCTACCTTCCACAAATTTAAATCAAGAAAGATGACTGCAATAGAGGACAATGACAGAGAGCTTGCTGTTAAAATATTAGTGTTCTAATTAGAACAACTGCCTTCCCACTTTGTTGTTGTACAGATCAGGAGAAAATCTAATCCTGTATTTTCAAGAGAAGGGTAGTGGGTGCCTTGAAGGAGCCAAGAACTCAAATGTTTCCTCGCCAAGCCACCAGCAGCAGTGGAGCTTTTGTTTCCACCTCCTGGCTGTTACGTGGATCAGGGAGGTTTGGGCGCTTAGTTCCCATCCCATGAGCTGCAGAGCTGCCTGAAGAGGCTGGGGCAAAGCAACCCCAGGAAAGGCTTTTGGGCTGGTGGAGTCTCACTGGACTGCAGTCAGGCCTGTGAGCCAATTCATTACATAAAGGGCAGTTTCTGTATCAAGACCTCCAGACTGGCAGGGAGGTCCGAGTGTGAGACCCTCCCACCTGGGGACAGGGAATGAACCACATCTCCCTTAACTAAGGCAACTGCATGCTTCCCCAGCCATCAGCAGCTGCTCCAAACAGGAGCCACCTCTTAGCAGGTGTCTGTGCATGGGCAGGGACACTGCAGCACTTCATCCTCCCTTCACCTTCGCTTGTAGACAGATGACACGGTCATGCTTGAGATGGTCAAGCTGTCGATACCTCATCTCCCCTAAATAACGCCACTTATCCTATGCAGCCAAGTTTACTTTTATGGCATTATGAAATCCCTGGACACTTACAAATATAAAGACTGCATTGACTAATGCTTCAGCCAAGATTACGTGTATGTAGTTCAAAGTTAACTACATGACTGATTCATACTGAAGGAGGATGACCTATTATCCATCCTGGGAATAAATGTAGGTGCTGCATAAACGCACTTAGCTGCAAAATACAGACTGGATTATAGCTTTATTCTTATATAAATAAAACACCAACTCTCTCCCATAATGGTAAACAGGAACAATATTTAAAGGACCTAAAGCACATGATGAGCAGTCTCAACCATTTTACAAAAGCAAATGTAATAATAGAGGAAGAGAGGGGTCTTATAAAAATATTATAATGAAAATGGCATTCAGAAATCCATTAGCAAGTGACTGTGCTTCATCACAGCACTGAGAAAGTATTTTAAATGTAAGCAAAGATCTTTGCTTTTAAAATCCTTAATGAAGATGTAAAGTACTAAAAGCCACCGGGAAGTCTTAAAAAGTGAAAACAAGACCATGCAACAAAGCTATCACCTTGGTTCATAATGGTTTACAAGTCGATACTGTTGTTCTTGCCTACATTACTGCAGACTACCATCATCTGAGTGAATGATACTACAAAACTCACCAACTTTTTTTTTTTCCTTGGCCTCCTTATTTCTAGTAAAATTTGCTTCATTTATTGATCTCCTTGATGAGTACCGTAGCAATGGATGAAACAGGACCATTTATTTAAGCTGCCTTTTGTGAAGATAAACAAAATGCATTCAGGTGAAGACTCACAACGCTAAGAAAAGATAAAATACACACTGAAAAAAGGTAAGGAGAGTACTTGCAGAGGATTGGCTTTTGAAACGTAGCTTAAAGTCTGTGGTTTTGGCAGGAAATGCAATGTAATCTGTACATCGCAGAACTCCCAACTGTTTTTAAGGAGAAAGTTAGTATTTACTAGGTACAGAAGCTCCTAGTTGGGCAAAGGGATCCTGTAGCAACATCTGGAGTTCAGAGCCTCCCAGTGAAGCTGAAATCACTGCTACTTAAAGACTTCTTCAAAACATCTCGCTCCAAAAGGAAGCTTTTTCCCCAGAGATGTACATTTCAGACAAAACCTGTGATTTTTTTATATGACCACTTTTTCTTTTTTTTTTTTGACAAGCGCTCACATTCTGTCATTTTGTTGTCAGATATGGCTGTAACAGGGTGTTGTGCAACCACTGAATGTCTTTGAAGAGTACAAGGGCAGTTTATAAGGGCAGACCTTCCCTTCAGACAACTCACTCAGCAGCACATTGCTTACTTTGCCATGTCAAGGAAGAGAAAATGCCCTGGAAGATGCAAAGCCCTGTAGTTTACCCTTTGCCAAGAAATGAAGTGAGAAAAAGCAAGCTGATAACTCATATTTGTTAATGCAAGCCATGATTAAAGGACAAATGGCTTCTGAGATAGATGGCATCTGAGAAAAGGATATTTTTAAGCATCCTTTGCTTTCATATTTGTTGTGTCATCTGCAGCAAGAACAACTGTAGCGCCTGGGCTAGTAATGCTGTGCAACTCTCCTCACTAAGCCGTCTCCCACCACTGCGCTTGAACCAGCGCTTTTGGGCTTCAGGTCCTGCTTAATCCATGTTTCATATGCAGGGAGTTGTGCTGAGAAACACCAAGGAGGGTGAGGGTGTTCCAGAGCCAGACAGCAAGGCACATCCTTCCACATGGGCAAGTATTTCTGGCTCATAGCAAAGTTCCATTTCTCGTTCCTGGCCTGTACAAGAAACTTGTCTATTCAGCACAAGTCTCACATCATCATTTACTTACTGATGCAAGGGCACTGTCTCAGCTCCTCTGGATATTGTGGTTTTGTTTGCTCAGCCTGTGATACGTTACACTGTTCGGCATGTCGAGAAAAGCAATCATACAACCAATAACTGAAAACTAACTGCTTGGCCATAACTTCTATAACGGGAAATAAAATCCCTGAAAATAAGTTGTAAAACAGATCCCAAGGTGTCACCTGTGACAGTCATTCTGTCAGAAGTCTGACATACCCCTGGACTCCTGGGTCGCTTCCTGCTACAAGCAGCATCTGCTCCTGGTTTGCACTTTCTAAGTAGGTACATGAGCAGCACAGCCTCATTGCAACTGCTTCGCAGTGCAGAAAAGGTTAATGCTCAACCCTAGATGGAAGCAACCCGGCTTTGAGCTCTCAATTATCTTAGATACAACTAAGTACGCTTTTCTAAGGTGAGAGAAGCTGATGTAAGAGCACGCAGCTGCATAAGGGATGAGTGATTCGCTTTCTTATGCCTGATGGAAAAGTCAATGTCTTAAGTGTAACAAAGCTGATGAATTATGGGATAAAATAGATGGATCTTGTATTTGAATAAAAAAGAATACAGCAGGCATTCAGTGTTTATGCACTCCACAGCTTAATGAATAGCATAACAATATGTAAACATCGATTTCATAAGTTAACAGAATGATTTCATACACAGCAGCTATTACAAAGCAATGCACTGTTTGGGTTTTTCTGTCAATGCCCAGCAGTAACTGGATATCCACTGTCTCCCTGCGCAAGAGGGGAGTTGGCAGGAGGCTTACCTTCAAGTCAGGCGTAAGACTCATTCTGAAATCATTGGTAAGAGGCCCTCAGATACGCTGCTTAGTCTTGTGAATGCCAGTACACTTTTCTTCAGAGACGTGAATAAGCGCAGTTAGTTTTTAATCTCTCCAAGCCTCAGTTTACCTTTACAGTCCAGATTCTGGGGTCAGGACGGGAGGACAACTCCTTTTTTTCAGGTGCCAAAACTCTTCGTACAGAGCCACCTCTGGCACGATCTTTTGCCGCTCAGTTAACTTGAGCCGACAGAGAACATCCAGGACATGCTATTCAACCCCACGCATCATTTCACACACTCATCAAGCTCCCTTTTAGGATTAGGTAGTCACTACTCACAGTTCCTCTGATTGCAGGCTACTCAAATGCTAAACTAGAGGTTAAACAATAACTAACTACCTATTCATAGCATCAACCTTACCTTATAGTTTGTCTCCTTCAGGCCTCCTTCCCCTCCCTACATGTAAAGAGTAACAACTTTGCCTTTTCCACGCCGTTTTGATCGGATGAGCAAGAAAGCTCTGTTGGTCTCTCTGAATCAAAAACTCTCCACTGCCCAAACTGCTAGTCCTTTGCTCGCTTGGCCCACTCCCTTCCTCCTTCACATTACACAAGTAATTGTTTTCTTAGCCATCAAACATAACTGAAGTGCAAATTGTTCCATTAACTCTACACAGGCATGGAGACTGCCATGGCTAGTAAGCTTTGAGCAGGAGATGCTCAAAGCTTGACTTAAATGCTTAAGCTTGAACACCCATATTTTATTAGGATCACCATGGCATGAAGTACAGGCTCCATCTTTTGCCTTGATGCCTGGTTTCCAGAAAGGCACTGCCTGCTTAGGACCTCTGCTCAGATGAGAGAGTCCACCCAATTCTCCAAACCCAGGACCAAGAGGAGCCTCAGGATGTACGTAATCCTTTCCAGGGCTCACCCCCCAGGTACCCTGCAGTTAACTTCTACAAGGATTCAGAGAATTCAACATAAAATATTTCCTGAAGGTTTTTGGTTTTTTTTTAAACAAAAACTGCTTAGTTGAGATAACAGAGTATAAAACACCAAGGTACAACAAGCCAGCCTAATTATTAACAGTAAAATTTAGATCAAGGTGCACACACACTGGTGATGCAAGGTCAGGCAGAAAGCAGCCTATCAGCCAAGCACACAGAGAGACATCCAAACCAAGACAAACAGCACAAAAGCAGCATGAAAGTGTTCCCCCCTTCTGTGGGGCTGCTTTAAATAGAGTTCGAGCTGGCAGCAGGGTGACCGCAGGTGTGGTTAGGAGCCAGTAATTGCTTGGTGGCCTCAGCTGGGACAGCTCAGGTCCCAGCCCAGGAGCCTGATGCTCCTCAACTGAGGAACACAACCACATGAGAACAGTGAGGCTCTGCCCCTTTCAGATCTCCTTCTTTGCCTTTTCCCTCAGCTTCTGTTTCATGCTCTTCATTCTTTCTCTTTTTTCCCTTTTTCAGAATTTTTCTATTCTTTTCATAAAGTGGACAGGGAAGAGATTCTTTGGGATACAGTGACCTTTTCTAAGCCAGGTTAGTCACTTGTTGAAGTTTTCTAATGGTTGCCCATTCAGAAGGTGTTACAAAGGCTGTATCTATGCTGATAAACAAAAGAAGTCCAGGGAGAAATTACTGTCCCCAAGGTCAACAGGATCTGCCTGGCTTGTATCCTAGCTGCTTAGGACTAGTTCCACTTGATGGACCATGTTTACACTATGCTGGAGGTGGCTCTCAGTATTTCCTAGGCATAGTGTGGCTTTAGACAGAAATAATTGTATTTTTAGGGTTTCCTTTTTAACTTTCCAAATACCCGAAATAGCACAAGGGTTGTGTTGTAGCTCACTAGATTTTTCAAATTTTTTTTTATTTAGTTTTTTTTTTTAGTTAGCATTAATGAAGACCATGTGTTGTGCACTGGGCTTAAGACACGGGGATCTGTGAGAATGTTTGGGACTGCAAAGCCTGTTGGGATAATGCCAGCAGAGCCAGACTGCATGGTATCACAAGACATGCTTCCTTCTTGGAGCAACCCCTGCAACAGTCTGTTCCTGATGTTACCTTGGAGACTTAGCTAGAGCCTTGAGGGCAAGCTGAGAAGTGATCTAAACAATATGGTCAATGGAAGTCCCACGTGTCCGGTTTGCTCCTTCTCTTCTTTTATTCAACCATGTAGATGTACCCCAAAATTCCAGTTCCCCTCTCCTCAGCAAACAAAGAGCACCTCCCTGGCTTTTGGTTGCTGGTTGCCTTGTGAGGCTGTTCAAGTCCACACAGTAGCAGGAAATTCACCTGGAAGCCCACCAGCTCCTTTTCCATACCTCTTTCACCCATGGTGGCCATCCTGAGTCATTAGACACCTTGACCTCCCAGTGACTGGGACAAACACACACATAATGGAAGGTCTGGCACTGTGCTTTTATCACAAACAATTTTTAATTATTATGCTGCTATATGGTTAGAAGGGGGGAGAAAGAAGAAGAGAAGCAGCTGCATACCCCTATTGCTCTTCCTTTTTAATCTCTATTTTAGGAGACCTCTCCATTTAGGAAATTCCCGCAGTGAACCGTGTGATGGGGTAGGTGAGACACCTTTGAATATGCAGAGAAGAAAGATGGCCCTGTTCCCCCAGCTATCACCCAGCCCCCCGTCTCTCTCCTGCACTGAGAGTTTAGGTACTTGGTGTCACTTTGCTGACACAGGTTTTGCAAGTGTCTGTGTCTGATGATTTGGGGCCAAGAGTGAGAGAGAAAGAAGCATCGGCCTGCAAAGCCAAGAAGGGTACGGAGTAGGCAAAGAATTGGGAAGGGAAAGCAAAGCTGACGCTCAATGTGCGAGTCTGGACATGCATGTTTTGAATCCTGGCCTCATGAGGACTGACCGAATCGCCTTGTGTTCTGGTCTAATGAGGTAGGTGGTTGTTTCTCATAGGTCACATGCGTATCAGACCCAGTTCTTTCCTGAACAAGGTTATGCGAAGTCCCATTATTTAGCGGAAGTTGTGCATATCTCTGAGGACAGCGGCTGTGTGGTGGGACAAAGACTTGCCACCCTGTGAATGGGAGAGATGTTCAGAAAATAAACATTCGAAGAGTGGAATGACTTGTGCAGACTAGTACAGGGAGTGTGTGTGTGCAGATGTATGCCGCACCGGTGGGCATGTTCACCAGTTGGTTGTCTCTGATGCGTTTGATGCTTTAAGTTGCACCTGCCAAACCCTAGGCCTGATCCTTCTTCCTTCTCTGAACAGCCCATGTCCTTTTTCTTTTAATTTGCAATGATCCTACTACTCCTGGGTGGTGGCAGGAGGATTCACAGTTCCAAAGCATCTTTATTTGTACAATTTACTGGTTTTCGCGTCACACCATCTACTCTTGTGGGCGCTGGTACAACCAGAGCCGTGCCTGTTCTCTCTCTCCAGTACCAGGGAATTGGAACTTCTGCACAAAATCTTCAGGCCAAGAGACTTTTAGCCATGCTGGTATCAGTGGAGCTATTCTGGGTTGTAGCTGCTGAAGCTCTGGTCTGGTGTTACTGGGTCAGCGAGGAGTTTGATGTTGCACCCTCAATGGACCCTTTTTATTCTTACAATTTCTTCTGCGAGAAAACGAAGCTTTGAAACTGCTCAAATATTGTCAGACTTGTCTTATCGTGTGTAATTTTGAAGCATTTGTTCCAGGCACGCTACAATTTTTGCCATTTAGTGATTACCTTTAAATTCTGCAAAGCCTTTTCTCACGTGCCCTTGTGCAGCGCTTTGGGAGACTGTCTGATGCGAAAGGCACTATTACACATTGAACTGATTATTATTGTTTGTTGCTGTTAACACAGATGAGAAACGCTCTTGGCAGTGAAACAACTTCTTTGCTAATAAATATTCATAATTTGTATCTCAGCAAAAGATGTAAACATATATTATCGTTAAATAGGCTGTAATTTTAATTGCCTATAAATGTTATTAATTCTGATTGTGATTATTCAATAGGTAATAAAGATAAAGGCTGTCAAAATTAATTAAGTACATATTCATTAAATTCAAGGTAGCTTCAGTTTCTTTATTGCACAAATACAATTAACACTTAATCTGAATCTCAGTAAGTTACATAATCATGTGACTCAAAATAAAGGGAGGATACAACCTTGGCCTTTTACTTTTTACATGGGAAAACATTAATGATGCTGACATTGGAGACAATTAGACAGTGTCGGCCAATTGTTTTTAGTCAGCTTTCTCTCACATCTGTGGTGTCTACAAGCAAGAAGGGCCATTGTTTCTGCAGGCCTCCGTCGCGCTTTGGCTCTTTGTGCTAACCGTCAATCTCTTGCTGAATATCAAAGCTGTGAGGAAATTAGAACAGACCAGCTCTACTGCACCACACTAAAGCTTAGCAGGGTGCATCCACTATGCTACTAATTAGGCAGTGGCCAACAAAATAACCTGTCAATGCGTGCTTGCCATTTCCCACACACCTGCATTTCATACACTAATAAGCGTACAGCCAGGGAGAGAAAGGGGTAACTGCTGAAGTGTGAAAAATGGACAAAATATAACAATGTTTCTCTCCCCACCTATACTACTGCCAATTACCATTTAACATTAGGTAGAATCAACATGTCGGAAGAAATACAATACAGTATCTGAAGCTAAAGAGGGGGTAGGAAGGGGCAAAGCCACACATAGCGAGTGCATTAATGTTTGCTGCAGAGTGTCGCGCGAAGCGGAATCTCTCCGTATTTGTATAAACCGGGAGGTTGAGAACGATCATGATTAGGGTTTTTCTATTCACGTCGACCCGGAGAGAAATCCATATTTTGTTGCTTACCAAAAATACATGAATAAGCACCGTAGCGAATGACATCCAGCGCTCTTCTAGCAGGCTGCATCCTTCTCGCGCGTCGGGGCGGCTAAGCCGGCGCGGGCTGACCGAACTTCTGATCTTCCTCTTATTTACTTTCAGCCGGTCGGTTGCCAGCCTCTCGGAAACTTTCGCGCACTGTCCTTCCACCTTATAATTCCTTCGTTTAAAATGGTATCAATCAGGATGTCAGTGCCAGCTTGCCTGGTGGACTTACAACATTTGTGCTATTATTTCCTGTCATGAATCTTTTCCCTATCAAACTCATGGTTAGAAACCTTTTAGAAATGACTTTTCGCTCCAAGAGATAAAAATATACAAAACTGCCCTGTAATTACTGTTATGAAATGGGGAGGAGGAATGCTTACGCAGCGATTACAAATATTGTGTTGGAAACCAGCTCATCCTCGAAATACAGAAATCGGTTTCATTACAGTCGTTGTAACACAGCGTCGCTGCGAATTCACACAGCTCCCACTTACAAGCCTTTGTAAATTGCTAGGTTTCGTACAGCAGTAATTCGCACACCATATATTTCTTTCCCTTTCCCTTTGCTTTAATGCCTGATCAGGTTGCAAGAGCCATGATTTAGAAGTGATATGCGCCGAAAACAAAGCAGAGCAGAAGCGAAGATATTAAGTCAGGTGCAGGATACCCGGGGCCAAGCCGCTAAGGCCGTTACCTCTGCTGAGGATCTGGTGCGGCTGAATTCAACACTTCAGGCTTGGAGCTCTTTAGGTTTTTTCCCTCTTTGTACAAACCCAAGGGGTATAAACGCAGATTTACTCGTATGAAACACAGCGATCCCCTTGCAGGACTCCCTCCCCCTCCAGCCTGATGCATATACCTAAATGCTCTCTTATGGTTTTTTTTCCATACGCTTTGGTGGGTCAGGTAGATGAATGCCACAATTCCCTTCAAAAAGAGATTTATGGACTTATATCACTCCTGAGCAGCCGTCCCACCGGGCTTCTTTAATGTATAGGTGAATTTAAAACAAGAAATGAAAACCAGAAGGGCCGATGCAATGTGTGGATGAAGCTGTTTTCCTCTACAAGAAAAATCACTTCATCTCAATATGTAGGAGAAATGACTATATTGTTATGCTATCCTTGATGGAAATCATACAATAAAGGCCAATATTCAAATGGTATTTGTTAGATACTTTTGAACACCACTCTGCCTTTCATTAGACTTTATCCAGGAGCAGCATTTTCAATTATAAATAAAAACTTTCTCCGCCTCTTCCCACTTGAGCTCAAGTACAGAAGGCCCCTATTTAAAATGCAGCTCCCGAGCAGGCCACCAGGCCGCCTGTTCAGCTGCCAGTGGCTTTTGTGTACAAAGATGTTAATTGGTCCTAATCCCCTCCTAGAAGCTGTTTTGGTAGCCTGACCTGGCACCCCAAAGGACACCTTGGTGTGAAAAACTAAAGGGCCCATTGAAAAGAGAGTGAAAAGCAGCACTGAGCATTCCAACACATTTTAATTTCAGGAATTTAAAAAAAAAAAAAAAAAAGGAAGGGAGGGAGGGTGTAGCCAGAGGGGTTACGACGGAGGGGGGGATGGCACACATCATCTTACTGATTCTGAATCGGTCGTACAAAGCTTTAGTAACCGTGAAGTAAGCTCTACAAAGACCCTTTCCACACACACACACAAAATAAAGCCAAGGGCTGCTTATATTTCAGCTTCAGGTTTGGATCCTTCTTCCATTTTGTCAGTTCTAACGCACCAGCTGTGTTTCGGAGGGCTGGAAGTGGTTGGGGGAGAAACCCAAATGCAACCCAAGGGTCCAACATCCTTTCTCCCATCCTTCTTGAGAGGATGTGGGTAAGTCCAGGCTGAAGTCCGTTTCCCTGCGTATTCTGCGGGTCCATTATGTGGCAAGAATAAACATCCAGGGGCTGAGGTAGAGAAGACATTTTTATTAGGCACTTCCAGAGCAACTGGAGGGGAAAAAGGATGGAAAAGGGGGAAAAAAGGCAGCTATTATGGCAAACTTATAATCAAATGTGCACAAGAAATGTTAGATATAAACACTCCCCCTTGGGAAGTTGTAAAATGCTATCTGTTCAGCATGCCATTGTGCAAAGTGTACATTTACAGCTTGGGTGGTAAATTATGCTAATAGAATGCACAAACCTCAACCGTGAGGTTTTGAATTTTTTGACACAGTTCACAGATCAACTTCATAGGTCAAAGGAGTTTGCCTCCCACAGCCTGATAAAGTAGAAAGATATAAAGTGGGTACGTATTATTATAATCTTTCTGAATGCAAGTTTTTAGATAGAATACATATGGTATATTTCCATCCTCGTGTTTGCTCATAATGAATATTTTTCATTAGACACTGCTGTAGGCAAGGGCAAAACACTTAGGAGACTCTTTTCACGGAGGTGTTTCAAGGTGTTGAATGCAAAATCCCGGTAATAAAAGCTTCCATAGTACATCAATGTACACAGAAAAGAAACTACAGTAGCAATTCTTTCACCAAAGAACAACTACTCAGATGTACTTTTCTGTGAGCGGTTGCAGTACAAGAAGAAAAAGGAGGCGTATAAACTGATAGATTCCTTAACCAGCAGAGACTTCCTGCTCAAAGAACAAGGACCCCTCATTAGAGATGGAAAGTAAGACAGAGACATGATGCTTGCACAATTACCGTAGAACAAACAAACCTCCAAATCAAAAGTGCTGAAGAAAATGTGGAGTATTCGTTTGGAGAGAACGGCAAAAAGTGGTGCCTTCTCCTGTCGACCTCCTAAAGCACTTCTGGTGATAGAAGAATTGCAAATAAGATTCCTAGCTTTTTCTGTACTTCTATTTAAAAAATGAAGGGCTTTTTTTATATCAAATAAAGAAAGGATAGCTACCAGAAATTAATCTTGTTCAGTTATCTCAAGGTGCATTTTTTATATGAATGACCGATTCGCTGCTCTCCTCATGATAAAAGTAACTCTGGCTTGGCACTTCATGGGTCAGCTACTTAAAAACGGTAAAGTAAGGTATATCTCAGAAACAAGGCAGGACCACAAAAGCACCTTAAAGGTGGATGGAAAAGCAGATAAACAAGCTGGGAAAAAAATCCCTTAGAAGCTGAAAAATTAAATAAATGGAAATGTCAAAACTTCAACGCATGGGTAAAAAGGTTGATAACATTCCTTTCCCCACAATAGAATTGTCATTTTAAAGCATACAGATGATTTTTAATGATTCTGGATGTTTTATGAGTTTATTTCAGTTTCAATTTACTTCTTAGCAATAAAACCGAAGGCAAGGAAAAGGAATTACAGTGACTTGAGGGGCCAGGGTTTGGGTAAGTAGCAGAGTGTCTCCACGTGTGTGTGTGTCCCTGCCTGGCGATGTGCTGGAGGAGCTGCTCAGCAAGCACAGAGCATCTGCCAGTGGAAAAGGTGGCATTATTGAGGAGTTTAAAAAAAAAAAACAAACCAAAACCACAAAAACCAAACCAAACAAACAAAAAACCCAAACAAACAAACAGAACAAAAAACCCCTCACAAACGAAACTGGAATCAATTCTGCAGACCTAGACCTCAGTCTCTGAGTTGTCTGCAGGTGAGTCGTGCTCTGTCTCCTGAACTGAACTGATTAGTCACATGAGTGAGGCGAGCAGGCCTTGTTCCAGGGTCATCCACGTACTGTCCTCATTATAAAACAGGCCTGAAGTCACACGAAGTGAGGCAGAAGAAGAGAGTGAACAAACTAACCCAAGAACTCCTACTGCAAACCCCTGTGTCTTCCCCAGACGCTACAAACTTCTCTGGAGCTGCACGGGATCAGAGCAGAAGACAAAGTTTACCTCAAAGGGCTTTCCCTGAGAACCACAGCAGATCATTAGGAAAAGAAAAAATAATATTTCTTTTCCAGGTGAGTGAAAAATAACTGCTTCAGAGCACCAAACGGTTCTTGTTTTTCACCAGACTGCTGAGAGAAAGAGCTTTCAGATGAAGCCTTGCTTGTGAGCTGCTGCTGGTCTGTGTGAATCTCTGATTTCCACTCAGTATTACTGCTCTAAAAAAAAAAAAAAAAAAAGCAGGGAGAGAAGTAGCCTCTGAAAACCACTCCAGCCTCTTTGGAGAGGTGAGTGTATAGTGAATATGTTGAACTTTTTTTTCCTCCCCATTCCAATCATTTCCCTCCACTCCCCCTCACATTTACAGCTCTAGTGGTATTTCAATCCAGTTAATGTATGTGTGTTGTAAATGTCACAGGGGTTAATCTCTACCAAGCTTTTAAGAAAATAAATCAGCATTTTGACTGATTTAATACTTAAAAAAAGTTTCCACCCACTCTTCCTTTCTTCTCTTGACGTGGCAGGAGGGGTATTAAACTCTGGGTGAGCCTATAAGAAACTGTTGGGTATTTTATGTTATCCCTGCCAGGTGGCAAAGAACCACAAGAGTATACAACTCCTTTCTGCAGGAGATTAGTTAAATAGAAGGATTCCTAAATGAGGGCCTGATCCTGCTGAGTACCGTCTGCCCCCCATGATTTCTGTAGCAACTGGGGAAAAAAAAAAAAAAAAAGAAAATTAAATGAAGAATTTAAATGAAAGAGGAAAAAAGAAGGGCCCAGAGTGTGCGGTGGGATTCCTGGCCCCTGTAGTTGCACCCACGAAACTTTGAGCCTCGTGCTGCATAGCCCCTGGGAATTTCTAAAGTTGTATTTTTCGCCTTTTAATTTACATTTGTGGCTTTTCAGGGACATTGGTGAAAACTGCAACCGCGTTCACACGAACTTAACTCAGCTCTTGAAGGGTGCTGCTGGCTCTGAGTGTAGCTATGGCAGCGGGGCTGGCTGAAGGCACGGACAGAATCCAGTTGCAGAGGGCAGCACATTTCCAGGGTGTAAAACGTGTCCTCGTTCGCGTTTTTGTGAATGTCAGCAACGGCAAAGCCAGGCGGCTGGGCGGGAGGGCTCGTGGTGTGCGCGTTGCTAGCTGCTCTGGTGCAGGGAAGAATGACACACCATGACCAGCAGCCGCCAAAGCAGCAAGCAGAGCTCTTCGAGGGTCCTCCTCCATCCTGAGCCAGGTACGCGGGGACCCCCCTGCGCCCCATCCCGTGTGAGGGGCCTTGGGTCAGCTCCGGAGAGCAATGACAGGGATCCAAGTGGAGTCGGCAGTAGTGCAGGACTAACCTGATCTCTTCAGAAGAGAGCTAAAACCTGCTAGCATTGAACCCAGGGCAAAGAAACCCCGTTAGCGGAGGCGTTACAAAACTCCAGAACATTTAAGCTCTCGCATGGGGTACACTATCCCCCAGCTCAGACTCAGATAATAACAGTGGCCTCTGTTTCCTTCTCCAAAACCTCCGCTCACTTCACTCTCTACCTTTTTCTGCAAAAAATCTGGCATTACCAAAATGCGTAGTTTTTCTAAAACAAATTCGGAATGAAGTGCCAACCACCCCGGCCCCCCTCCTTGTTCTCTCTAAATACCCTGCGTGCCCAGAAAACAGTGAATACCCAGTGAATGCACAATTTAAGGGAAATGAATCTACATCTGTCCCCAAAAGCACAGCAAAGGTGGCGGATGTAGGTTGGCTTCCTGTATTTGCATTTCCTTCACACAATGAGTGGATCTAGTTACATTTGTTTCACCTTTCAGCTATTTCTCCAATTTTCCTTTCTGAATGGAGGAATTTATCCCTTTTTTTTCTCCCAGAGTCAATGCTGGGGAGGGAAGCAAAGAAGTTATCAAAGGGGGAAGGGTGGGGAGAACAGCCTAGCCAGAGCTAAGGCTGTAATTACTTTAGAAACATAAAGGTCTATTCTCTCATTGCTGAAAAAGGGGAATTACACACATAACTTCCATTAGCATTAATGGGACTCACCTACATAAATCCCTGGTACATCAATGGGAGAATAGATCCTGTATAACTATAGGTACTGTTTACTCAAAGGAAGTGTGTACCAAAGCACACTGCCTAAATCAGGATAGAGTGGGTGAAAGCTCTACCTTACTCATTTCATTGTCATTTGCTCTTGAAGGGCAATTATCAAGAAATTATTAGGTAGTGGCATCTTAATATCATGCTCTCCTGCCTTTTACTTCTTGTCTGACAAAGGCAAAAGCTGACAGAATGTAAAATATTTTCATAATGGATTTTTTCCTGGTTGTTTTTCTGGTACTCCCCCAGGTTAGTTTGCTGCAAACAGACATACATCATTTGTGTTTATTCCTCTCTGCTCTGTCTCTGTGTGTGATTGTGAAGACTGGGTCGGTTTATAGCCAGTAATGTATTCAAGGACTTTATTTCTTTTTCTTTTCATGGATATATGAGAGAAAGAATTTGTCATTCTTTTTTTTTTTTTTTTCTCAAATTAGTCTTCTATTCAGAATGGTTAGGTGAATGTCTTGCATGAGTGTCACTCCAGAGACTGCACGTAGCAAGGGATTTAGTGTTCACTATTACTGCAACACACAGTGCAACAACATCTCACTGGGTTAGTGCAGTCATAAGGAGGAAAACTGGAAGCACCAGCTACCTGCAATGCTTTGGATTGCTCCAAATTTTGGAGCGGTAAAACCAGAATAA
Organism: Psophia crepitans; assembly: GCA_013399095.1. Lineage (NCBI taxonomy): Eukaryota > Metazoa > Chordata > Aves > Gruiformes > Psophiidae > Psophia > Psophia crepitans. The sequence continues at coordinate 1,097,946 of VWZZ01007383.1, read as the reverse complement.
AGAAGACTTAAAGCAATTCTGGAACTACAAATCACTGTTTCAAACTTTATGGCTATAATAATTAAGCTGCAATAATTTTATAGGCTTACCTTGGCAGATTGTCTCAGCTCACTGCCAGCACCAGCGTGCTGACACAGGCTTTGAAATGCGGGTTCCAGGCAGCTCTCTTGCTACCACACAGAATATCCCACTTCCTATATTCCTAAAATATAAGTCCCAAAGTACTGAGGGATTAGTCCTTACTTAAATCTCAGGGTTGGTTTTTGCTTTTTTTTTTTTTCTTTTCTTTTTTTTCTTTCAGGAGCTGTAAAATTCATCCACAGAAGATCATTCATCTTTGGAGGAGGCAGGTATCATGCCCACCTAGGAATTCAGTGAAGGGGAAATACCACTCAAGGCACGCGGAGCAGGACCCCAGACATGCCCTACCAGTGAGCTACCCGGTCTGCTCCACACCTCTCCTTCCCTGCTTGCTCTTCCCTAGTTTGTAGGGGGCTCGCTGGCAGCTCAGATGGCTGGATGGGTTTGGGAGGGAATGCCTTTACCTGCTGTTCCAAGGAGACTTTCTCTCCGTAAGTGACTCTAGCCAGCTTGTGGTGCTATACATCCCTTCCACTGCCATCACAAAATCGAAAATTAAAGCAAAGTGTTATGTGGGAGAACTTAGCTGAGAAAAATGTAGATGATTCTTCATCAGAGCCATGAACTCTAAGTCTGGAAGCCCTGCAACAGAGTCATCCTTTGCTCTAGGAGTTATCAGGTTTTATTGCTAAATGCAAGGTTAAAAGGAGGAGAAACAGAAAATAAAATCCAGACCCATTCAGGTCTGATACACATGCCAGGGAACAGACTAGGTGGAAAGACTGGATTTATAAAGCGACACAGCTAATGTGAGTGGCATGAGTCAGCTCAATATATCGTATTTGGAGAGGGAAATCATTTATGATGGTCTTGCAGCTCTTCCAGGCATCTGCAGAGGTCATATAAAATCTATTTAAAATGTGAAATTTCTGGTTCTGTAAGTCAAAGTCAATTATGTCCCTGACTTTGATGAGGGCAGGGTTTCACTCACTATAAAGACAGAGAGTGCTGGGGTGGGAGTCCTCGCTGTTGGCTGGTTTTATTCTTTGGAGCTGCTCCTTTGATGATTCCCCTTTGAAACAGCCGTATCACTCTGGCTGTGAGGGGAGGCCAGGCTCTGCAGCCCTGGTTTCTCTAAAAGTGCGGTTGTGTCAATATGAGTTTTACCTGAATAAGGACTGTGGATGTGCCTTTCGGTAAGCCAGCCTCCAGAGATGCCATTCCTTTTGGAAGCAGCAGCGGTGGGGAGAGCGGGACCAGCCGGCTGCGAGAGGGGGTGGTACAACTTTAGAAAACTGGTGAAAACAGGGGAGAGATTTTAAAACCGAAAAGCTGTTTTAGCTAGAAACAAGTGTCCTGCAAAGCTCTTACAGTTTCCCTGCTCAGCACAGTGTGCAGCCAGTTGAGGCATAATGTATTGACTTTTCTTGGAAAGATTAACATCCGCTTTGTGCTTAGCTGCCTTTTTTTATGCTGAACTTCTGCCTCTCTTGGAAGCTCCTCACATAAGCACTTGTAGCCAGAGTTTATCTGCGTATGTGGTGATCAGGCAGGAAGAATACACCAGGTATGCTATTCTCTTCGTATCTCAAGCATGAATGACTTCTGTATCAGTCAGCCTGATAATAAGCCCTGGATACAAAATAAACTAAGGTTAAAAGAAAGCAGTACTTTAGCTAGTTCAGCATCATGTAAATGTATTTCCACATGAAAAGCAGCTAGCCAACCTGCTCTCCTCTTCAAAATAATCTTGGCATTCACAATTTGGTCCACAAATGACGTAACCCTTTCAAAACAGGTCAGATCCAGGAAACCTCCCAGGAACAGGTAATACCTAAATTACCTGATGGCCAGGACCAGCATTGCAGCCACAAATCCATCTCTAAGCTACAGGGGCTCCCAGACTGAATGTAGTATCTGATACACCAAACGTTATTCATGAAATTATTCATGCATTATGAGACAGAGGGATTCATTTCTGTATTTCTATGTACTCTTTGTAATTTCCTGTTGATGTGAGTGTCTGCTATAAATGATTTTCTGTCATAAAGGTGAAGGATGATGGGACTGTGAAGAACAAGGGGATCCTTGGGGCTGCGCTCCATGGGACTCTCCACAGGTACAACACCCTTGAACAGGAGTGATGGACCAAAAGCCCAGCAGCACCTCTTATGCCTCAAACCCTGAGTTACTGAAGCTTCTGTACCTCGAGTTTTAAGACTGAGTAATTAACTACATCCCCCTTCAATGTTTAATTTTGTCATGGACTTCCTCATCTTAGAGTTAAGCTCAGCAGAAACTGGCCACAGTCTAAAGCAAATATACACATGTCAAAGACCTCTTAAAAATGCATATAATTAGTTGAGTTGTGCAAAAAAGAGAAATATAGCTACTTAATTTCTCACTCATACAGTCATTTCAAAAAGGGATTTGGACCATGTGAGATATTTGCCCATAACGCAAATCCTATTGATAGCAATAAACCGCAAATGTAACTGCTAATAAATCTCTTTTCCTCGGAGAATAGCTCCTGCCACCAGACTTCTCCCTGTTGCCAGCTTGGAGCTTTTGATTCCTCCTCAAAATGCATGTTTGTGCCCTGTGCACACTACTAACACTTCTTAACATTTCTTCCAAGAGAGCAGAACCACCTCAATTTGGGGGTTTAACTTCTACAGGCAAAGAAAAGCTGCCCCACTTTAGCAATATTCCTCAGTCAACAAAGGCTGTGATGCCAGTTGCTGGTCTCAACCATAATTATTCAACCATTTTTCCCTTTAGAAACACACAATTATCGAATTCATTGTAGACATATTGTATGTACTAACTTTATTTTAGCCGTATAATCTCATAATGGACATCAATGAATAGAGGATTAGTCAAAACCCATTAATAAAGAGATATAACAGGCCCTCCAATATTTTCTTTCAAAAGGCACAGTAAGCTTCAAATTCTGCTTCTAGAGTGAAGCTTAAGTACCCAACCTGCATAGTGGGTATTGCAGTAGGGGCAAGAGGGAGAAATCACTCCCTTTAAATTTTGGATTAGAAACAAATCTACCTTGCAGGTCTGACTGTAGTTTTCATTTTGCATCAACTGCCTTATCGTAACATCTTCCTCCTTTGAGGTCCCTGAGATCCCCTTGGAGGTGTTATCTGAATCATGTCCCAGGCCCACAAGAGTGCCTGTTTGCTTTTGCATGGAAATGTGGCCTCTGTAGGGCTGCGAGGACTGAGGTGGAGTGGGGCTGGGCTGGGGCTAGTATGGCACACAACCAGCAGGGGAGCAGCAGGGCAAGCTCCATCCTGCACATTAGCTGTGTATTTACATTGCTAGTGGCAGCGGAGCAAGGATACCCAAGTGTGGAAAATATCTAAACGTGATCTGTTCTAAGGTGGAGCAGACAGAGAAAAGGATATTTCTCTTATGCATGTGTGAACACACATTTAAGTGTTTAAACCTTAAAAGGAATAAAATCTTCATGTAGCTCTCATGGTAACTTCGTTGCGATGTCCTGATTCAGTGCACTTGTAGTTGATGTGAACTTCCTCCAGCCAACAGTGGAGATGAGATTGGAGTTTAGGTGAGTTGTATTTAAAAATGTATTTCAACACACATTGGAAAATTGTTTGGAAGATGTGGACTAAGAGCAGAGAAGTAGCTAGAAGGGGAAGTTTGCTGAACATCATCTCTGTATCACCAGAAGTAATTTAGCTGCCTGGCTGTTAAAAGTTAGCTAAGAAGAGAATAAGAAGAGAGAGTGAGAAGATCCTGTGAATTTTCCAGCAGCTTTCTCTAAATACACTGCAATTAAAACAAAACCAAAACCCCAAAAAAGTATTTTATATGATTTTCATTCACCTTCCTTCCCCACATTAAATGGCTTCAGCATCTTCTGACGTACTTGGGATTTCTCACATCCCACACACATATAAAGCCATTCCAAATGCAGGCCAGGGAATTCTTTGGGAAGGTCATAGAATACTGCTGAAGAAACTGTCTGCCCTATCCAGCCAGCACTGAAAGTATCCAGCATGTTCCTCCCAGCGCCCGCAGCCGGTAGACCCTAACCTGTATCCCGCAGTGACGTTCTGCCATGCACACAGGGCTCAGCTGGCAGAGGCACCCACTGCAGAGCTGCCCAGGACAGCTCCAGCCACCCCTTCCCCTTGCATCCGGGACAAGACATTGATAAAGGGACACTGAGAAGGAAGGTGTCTCCTCCAACAGTCTGCACTGTTTGTTTCACAGGACATTTGGTGGATCACTGGTAATTTCCTTTGTTACCTAGAAAGCAGACTATCCCAGGGCTGTTCCTTCAGGGTTTATAATGCCATTCGCAGAACCCAGAGGGGTCATGGACAATGTCATAAAAAAAATACCGATCTCCCCTGCAAAAAACCCAAAACCATCAGAGGAATGGGACATAGGACTACCATGGTACTCCTAATGCCATGTATTTTCTTAGCTGAAAAATGTTAAGGCCATTTTCCAGAATACCCAAATCCAACTTTTAGCACCATTTTCAATTTCAAAATTATGCCAGAGAATCACTATCCAGAAAAAGGTATGAGCACATCAATTAAGTGCTAAGTATTAGTATTAGTATTGCTTTCATGTTACAACAGATAACATGAGGCTGGAGGTAGGAACCCTGAAACCACCCTCCATAAAGTCAGAGCAGATGGAGCGTGCTGTTTCCCGGGGTCCGATGGTAGCTGTCGCATTGTGGTTGAGGCAGCTCTGCGTAGCACGGGGAAGTGCTGGTTGGACCACAGCAGTACTTGAGAACTACTGGCAGAGCTGAGGGGCAATAGCTGTCACTTTATTCTGCACACTTAACTCCTATTAGTATTAATAGAGCTGCAGACAAACAGTGAGAGCAGATCACGGCCTGCAGCTATTTATATATTTCTGCCTCATGTCTTGTATTTTACGGCATTGTTTAGTGGTGTCACCCATAAGCTTGCAGCCATTGTGTTTCTATTTTGACATATACGGGAGCGTGCATGTGAAATTTATAAAGGCAAAAAGGAGGCATACATTTTGAACTGAAGTGTATTCTTCAGTAGGGGAAGCAAATTTCTTTAAGTAAATGCTACTGCTGCACAACCCCCCACTCCAAGTCTTCGTGTGGCCCCAAGAGCTGCTTTTTGTAGGCTGCTGGTGCCCTCACCACCTTGTGCAGAACTTGTTTATTTGTATTGCAGTGGCACTTAGAGCTTCCCAAGGAGTGAGGTCCATTGTGTTATGTGCTGGGCACACAGCTGAATTGGAACGAGTGCGGCTTTCTGTGTGAGTGCTCTAGAGAGAGAATAGATCATTAAGGTCACTTGTTTTCCTTACAGAGGCCAAGGCAGGATTGATTCCTACATTATATTCTATCTGTGTATGTATTTTTCTTTCCCAGTTTCAAATAGCCAAGGGGCCAAGATATTACTCACTTCCCTTAGGAGAGTCTTCTGTTACCCAGACGTCTCATTCAGACAAAGTTACGCCTGAATTTTGTAAGCCCTTCTTTTTTAAATTTCATTCTATTATTTCCAGAAGGGGAATATTCATGCAGAGAAGGAAGCTTGTCGCAGAGGGAAAGGGAAAGGAAACCTCGGCCCCTGCCTGAGCGAAGAAAGGATTGGAGGAGGCAGCCTGAGTCAACCATAAGAAAGGTCCCACCAGCTCTTTCTACCTCCACCCACTTCTAGACACTCCTGGCCATGTTTGAGACAGCACCATTGAATCCATTCAGCACTACAGCATTGTATCTATTCAGAGAAATGCACTTCAACAGGGCAACCACCCTTAAAACCAGCCCTATTGTTTCGCCTAAAAGCCTCATTGAAGCCTGCGTATATAACTAGCTGCTGTTTGTGAGTTAGCTATACTCACACGTTACTGATTTGAAAGTGAATGCTCCTCGCATGGTTATTTTACTTGAAATACAGCTTCTCGACAAAATGTCCCTCCTTTCTTCAACAATATCGTCATGGAGATTCCTCCCTTTGGAAAGGTGATCGATATTGCTTTGTGAGCTGGGATCTGGTAGGAATTTGTGTTGTTAAGGGCATCGGATCAGCGGTTTAACGAATCACACAGTCCTGTGTCTCCGTGCTTGCAGTTTAGGGAGAAGCAGTTTTACCTGGCTTGCCCACCAGAGAGAGACACAATCTCTCACACAAGCACACATACACGCACCCCCCTCAACATGCTCCTCTTGCATCCTGTCAATAAAACAGTAAAGGCGTTTGGACTAGCAAGAATTGATTCCCAGGAACAAGGAGGAGTTATGCTACCTACTGCATTTTTTGCTATCAGGGTATCTCGCAGCAGCAGATTTGTCTGAAGCCTGAACAACGCAAGCGCAGACTGAAAGTGCTGGCAGAGCCAGCAACCAGACCCAGTGACACCAATTCCTCCAGGTGACAGTGCGAAGCAGGGCAGGATGAAAAGCCATGATAGATCGATGAAGCATTGTTCACGTCTGGGTTTGCCCAAGTTCTGGTTTGTTTCATTAATTATACCTAGAAATCCCCCAAACTATAAAAAGACCTTATCAAACATTGCAAGTGAAACCCAGCAAACACATCTGATGTCTAAATATCTAAAGCAGCGTGCCAACCTTCACCCCTTTTGTGAGCCCCATATTGACGATCAGCTACTTATAATTAGCTGGCTTGGACCTTTGTCAAAGCACCTGCTTCCTTCAAGAGACAACTCCAGGTTTACTCATCACATTCCCACCCATGCACCCACCACCCAGTGATCATAGAATCATAGAGCAGTTTGGGTTTGAAGGGACCTTGAAAGGTCATCTAGTCCAACACCTGCCTACCCCACCACCAGTGAGCAGGGACATCTTCAACTAGATCAGGTTGCTCAGAGCCCTGTCCAGCCTGACCTGGGATGTTTCCAGGGATGGGACATCTACCACCTCTCTGGGCAACCTGTGCCAGTGTTTCACCACCCATATCATAAAAAAATCCTTCCTTGTATCTGGTCTGAATCTATCCTCTTTTAGTTTAAAACCATGACCTCTTGTCCTATCACTAGATAAAAAGTCTATCGCCATCTGACCAACCTGACAGCCTTCTATGATGGCATGGCTGGCTGAGTGGATGAAGGGAGAGCAGTGGATGTTGTATACCTTGGCTTCAGCAAGGCTTTTGACACTGTCTCTCATAGCATCCTCATTAGTAAGCTTAGGAAGCATGGGTTCACTGAGTGGACAGTGAGGTGAGTAGAGAACTGGCTGAATGGCAGAGCCCGGAGGGTTGTGATAAGCAGTGCGAAGTCTAGTTGGAGGCCTGTATTTAGTGGTGTGCCCCAAGGGTCAGTGCTTGGTCCAGTCTTATTCAACATATTCAGCAATTACCTGGATGACGGGACAGAGTATTCCCTCAGCATATTGGTTGATGACACCAAGCTGGGAGGAGTGCCTGACACACCAGAAGTCTGAGCTGCCATTCAGAGAGTTCTTGACAGGCTAGAGAGTTGGGCAGAGAGGAATATTATGAAATTCAATAAGGGCAAATGTAGTGTCCTGCACCTAGGAAAGAACAACCCCAGGCACCAGCACAGGTTAGGGGTTGACCTGCTGGGAAGCAGCACTGCAGGGAAGAACCTGGGAGTTCTGGTTGATGACGAGCTCTCCATGAGCCAGCAGTGTGCCCTCATGGCCAAGAAGGCCAATGGTATCCTGGGGCACATCAAGAAGAGTGTGACCAGCAGGTCAAGGGAGGTTATCCTTCCCCTCTGCTTTGCCCTGGTGAGGCCACATCTGTGATATTGTGTCCAGTTCTGGGCTCCTTAGTTCAGGAAAGACAGGGAACTACTGGAGAGAGTCCAGTGGAGGGGTACGAGGATGATGAGGGTGCTGGAGCATGAGGAAAGGCTGAGGGGTGGATGTCCAGAGGAAGGGGCCAGACTCTTCTCAGTGGTGCCCAGTGACAGGACAAGGGGCAATGGGCACAAACTGGAACACAGGAAGTTCCATCTCAACATGAGGAGAAGCATTTTTTATGCTGAGGGTGACAGAGCACTGGGACAGGCTGCCCAGAGATGTTGTGGAGTCTTCTTCTCCGGAGATATTCAAAAGCTGCCTAGATACGTTCCTGTGCTACATGCTTTAGGTGATACCGCTGTAGCAGGGTACTTGGACTAGATGATCTCTAGAGATCCCTTCCAACCTGTACCAATCTGTGAATCATCCTTATAAGCCCCCTTTAAGATCAGGTACATCTTCATTCCTGCTTCATGTGGCTCCTGGCTGTACGAGCTTTTTCTGCAGTTATTTGTGTGTAGCACTGAGGTGCACGCCAAGGCTGGCTTGCCAGGTGTGTTAGGAAAGGCACATTCAGCCCTCAGTGAGGGAAAAAAATTCCATCTCCACTTACAAATGAGGGGTTAAACAAACCTGTGGCAAATTTGACTGCTTCACAGAATGTGGTAATGGAATTGATGCCATGCGGATGGCAGAAAGTGTACAAGATATTGGCCAGTTGTTTGATACTGCCACTCTAAAGGCCCCAAGAATTAGACCAATTTCACACTAGAAGAGGTGCCTGTTTCTCACATTTTCTTTCACAGTTGGAGTCCTGGTCCCTTGTTGATCTTCTGTCCTCATAAAATCTTTCCAGTTCATTTAAAAGTTGGCTCTCTTGTGCATTTCTTAAATTCTTTTTGAAGCTCAAGGTTTGAAATGCTTCCTTACTTCTGAGACCAACAGGGCAAAAATGGAAACTGAGCACCTTGACCCCAAAGGCCTTATGCTGCCAAATACAGTCAGCAAGAATCTGTGGTAAATGGGGCTGCAGGATCGTGCTCCAGACCTAAGTACTGGCTAAATGTGAATTTGTACTCTAAGGCTTCAAAATCTTGTGCTTTCCCCTCAACTTTCTCCAATGCATCTCTACGATACAAGCTGGAAGCTCTCTACTGAGAGATTTCCAAACTTCTTTTAATACAATTTTACTCTCCACTTAAAGAAAGGCTGGCCATACAGGGCTGGTAATTTATTTCCTTCTGGTTCAGGATATATCTTCTTTCTACATCATGTTAGAAAATACTACCGTTGGCTCGTTTTAACGTTTGCTTGCAGGATAACCTGTGCAAAAATAGTGCTGCCTGTGCTATTCTCTCTTTCCCTCTCCCAAAACACACTGTACACAGACAGGCGTGGAGTATATATTTATTACATAGCAACACAGAATGAGTTGCATGAGATTAACTACTGACTGCCTAGTGAGCATTTTGGTTTAGACAGTGTCCAGTGTCAGTTATAGAATACTTTGCTCCAGAAGCAAAGTTTCTTCAGCATCTTCCAAAATTATTGTTCCTGTGTAAGCTTAAAGCACAGCACCTCAACTGAATCCTGTTGAGTTCTGGACCTGAAATAATCCTGACTGCAAAAGAAAATTGGTCCATACTTAATACAGAATTCTAGGTATGGAAAGAGGTGAATTCAGGTCCTTCACTGTTTTGTGGTGCAGAACACACCAGTTCTAGAAAGTTACTTTAGGAGTTGACCAGCAGATTAACTCTTACCTTAATCAAGAGTTAGAACGCTGTTTACTAGCATTGTTGCAAGATGTATTAAAAGGCAAGTAACTAATTTGTTTGATATCCCAGACCAGACTGCCAGGAGTTAACAGACTTGATATTAACCCGCCCACAGCTGGGCAATTCCCATGCTGTTGCTGCCTGCCACCACCTGCCAAATCATACCCTGCAAGTGCAGGAGTCCCTCGCCCTGATAATCTGAAGCTGATAGACAAGAAGCAGATCATATGTAAAAACTTTATTTTACATAAACTCAGTTGTTTTTTCTCTGTCTTCTAGTATTTTTGAACTCTTGCTTCTACTGGTACAGATCTTCACACATCAAGAATGGGACATCCAATAGTTCTTTATGAAAACGTCAAGAAAATCCTAACTGAAGGTGTTGTTGAGTCTCTTCCTTTAAATCTTATGCAATAAAGCTCAGCGTAACTGAGGTAGAAAAGACTGTGCTTTCCACCAAAGGTACTGCACAAGAGCCATCTCAGGATCCTGATCTGCAAAAGCCAGTATTTCCCGTCTTCCCATCTTCCACTCTAGGAAGCCATGTAATTAGGCAGAAATATTTCCTGAGGGATCCCTCTGTGCTGATGCAGCTTTCAGGAACGAGGTCACTTTATGCATTTGTTCCTTTCTTGTTATCTAAATGTCTGCCCTGCTGTTGGGATTCTCACTGCTTTGGCCAGCACAAATGGACATTGCAAAATCTCCTTCGTCACTGCAATTTTTCCTGTATTACCTGCATAGCCACGCCTGTTAGCTGCAGAGTGCAGGCTGTTTCAAGGATTCTTCTCAACAGAAGCATGCATATGCATCATTATAGCCAGAGAGTAAACTTCTTGAAAGCTCTCAAGCAGGTGAACTCTGTAAATCTTTTTTTTCATATTACATTTCCATAGGAGTCAGCGAGGGCGTTCTATATTAGTGGCGTATCCACATGCATGTAGGAAGTGGTGTATCTGCTCTCTACGCTATGAACCCAAATTAACAGGTAGGAAATTATAATTTATCTTGGGTTTAATATAGACTAGCATTACAGTTCATTAAAGGGCTTGAACTTCTGGCTGTAGAGTTTTTAGTGTTTACTATATGCTCGAGGATTGAAAAGCTGTTTATTATTGTTATTCATATTAAAGAATGCTTGCTGACTGGCCTAATTATGCAAACACATAGCAGGAGAGAATTTCTACCTGCAAATCTTATAGTATAAACTAAATAAGAGTGGGAGCAGAATGGAATGGGAAAGCAAATGGAGAAAGTGCTAGAACTGGAACTCTGATTACCAACCAAGGTCTGCATGTTCTGGTCGTGCTGAATCTGTTACCATGTGATACTTTCCAGGAGAAGTTTCCCAGACACACAACTGTAGATCTGGAAAGAGCAGTGAATGCTTCTAAATAAGGATCGTGATCACCTGTGGGTCTTAAAAGTCTCTTTTGAGTGATGTCAAGGTCATGAGCTTCCTCCCGTTGACTGTGTTAGGACAAAACTTTGTTTCATGTGTATGTGGATTATCTGGAGGCTAGGAAACATGGTAATACGGTTAGAGTCGTAGGGCTGAACTAAGCTGGCTAAACGGCTTGACGAAGGTGCGCGGTGGCGTAACAGAAAGGCGCTGCAGCTACAGAGCCTTCCAGCTGAAACAGTTTTGTCTTTGCTAAATTCTCTTCCCTGCCTAAAGAGATTCATGCCCTATTTCATCCCTGACCTCCGACTCCGGTTTTATCAAGAGCTACTTTACCACTGCAGATGCGCTTTGAGATGTCTCCAAATCATTTGAGTCAAACTCCCTTTTACACTGATGTCCGCTCCAGCGACCTCGCTCTGCAGACACCTGAGGCTCCCTGGCCCACCGAGCGATGGCAGATTTCTTACTGCTCCAGCGTTAAAGCCTCCATGGTGTGTTTTCTGGTCCGAGCACCCCTGGGAGGTCCCTCGGTCACGGCCCGGGGACGTCTTGCAGACGGGTGGGAGACCCGCGGGTCCGTGGGGCCGCCGCTCTCCGCGGTGCTGAGCATCCCCTGGCGACACTTCTGTGGCCCCAACTCTACTGCCAGCAGAGTAAGTCCCCAAATCTTCCATAGCTCCAGACACAGACCCTCCCAGCATGGCTTGGCTCCGCAGTGGAGAAAATGGGAGGGTTTGCACTGGTGGTGCTCCTGTTGCACCAACACCAGTGTCCAGCAGAGCCAGTAGGCCATGGACATGTTCTTGGCTCTCAGCTGCGGCCAAAGAAAAGGCTCTGTTTGTTCTTGTAGTGTCACTGGTGCTCAGGGCAGTCTTGCAGAAAAAGACGATAGGCTTTGTCTGAAATTGTTATGCCTTGGGGCCTCATCGGCTGAGCTGGTGCTCTGGAGGGTTGCGTTGTATCTTACCCCTTAGGTTCATGTGTCTGACTGTCCAACAACAGCATACAGAAATTTAGCTGGAACAATAGAAAAATTGTCTTTGCTACAGAAAACAAGCCAGAGATAAAGCTCAAACCTTAGGTTTCATACTAATTCTGGCCAGACGGATGTGAGGTTTAGCTCGTGAAGAGGTTTTGAGGCAGTAACACCATCCCATGATAGAAATAGTACTCACTGTCCTGCAGAACCCATAAAAGGTAAACATACACTCAAAACTCCTATTTGCAGGAAAAGATTTCTGGAGCCATCTTCTGAGTAGTAGAATTTGGGTATCTTCCACCAAAATGAAAAACTTCTTCTTCACTTGTTTTTTGAAACAGATTTATAATAAATACTATATTCATTTAGTTTCCTCTTTTCCCCATTAATCGTGTCTCCTCAAATAACTTTCACGTATTTGTTCTCAACGTTGAACATACTTTTTAGAAATTCAAGATGTGCCATAGAAAAGTTTCTACTGCCTGACTAGATGTCCATTTCTTTTTTTTATGTGTACATCTTAGACCTTACTTCTGTGAAAGTCCATGCATACAGTACAGGGCATTTCCCTGGAGCAGCTTTTCCTCTGATTCAGACTATCACAATCCTGGATAGAAACTTCAGGAGCTCAAATTTGAAATTAAATACAGACTAATACATGAACAGAAAATACAGTTTATATGATGGGTGTTTCCCCTTTGCAATAGATAATTTCCCTGCTTAAAATTTTAAATCGATTCCTCTGGCTTTTTCCCCACTTGACTTTTCTAGTGAAAAAGAACAATTATTCCAAACACAAATGGCCTATACTAAGACTGAAGGCAGTAAGTATCAATATTATCTATGGAGTTTATCTTTTCACAAAACACCTTTTAAACTCTGTGTGACAAGGGATTTGATTTCATCAAGTCAGTAGGAGAACTGGAAAGCAGGAGAGAAGCAAACGCACCAAGTTTCTTAGAATCTTAGACTTAATAAAGGGCAACTAATTCATGTATCTCACACTATTTTCCCTAAGACCATATTAGAACTATGACAATGGAAGAAAGTATTAAATACGCATACAAACGTGTTTAAGTGGGAGTAAATATCAGTTCTCTCGGTAAATAATAATAATGACAGTAAGAATGTCTAAGAAGAGACAATGCACTAAGAAATAATAAGCATAATCCTTTTCATTAAAAATGTTTCACTCCATGGGGCCAGTAATCCAGGACTGTTTCCATAAGGCTCTGTTGTTTTAACAGCTGTGGCCATGGTATAAAGTTTCACATTTGGAGCTTGAGCACAATTAAAGTCCCCCTCAACACCTGATGAAATGGGTTCTTATTTACTAATTCATCTCAGTAACCAGCTGATCTTGAGGATGTTCGCAATGCTGTGTCCAGAGAAGTATAGAGATTATCTTGGAGTGTGCACTCTGGATGCCTAGGATTGCCCGTTTATCCCTCCTCAGCTCTTTATGGCAACAGACACTTTATTCTCCTGCCTACTTCGCATTTCCATTTAGGATTTCGTTTATGGAATTGTTTAGAGGTCTGCAAGAGATTAGGACCATCTAGTAGTAGGCAAAGTTTAGGGGGTTGAACTGAAGAGATGAGGCAGGAAAAGAGAGAAAGGGAGAGAGGTCATGGCTAACGAGGGGGAATGACTGCGAACAGTGAATTGGAGTTGGCTGCGGTGGCTGTTGAATTTTTGGTCACAATTTTGCCTCACCTTCTTTGAAGCAAGAGTATATACTGCTACCTCCTTCTACACAGGTTTGGATGAGTGTCAGTATTCCCATTTCAGAGGAAGAATGGCAAAAAACTCACGACCAATGACTAGCAATGCTCTTAGGATCAGACAGAAATTCTAGTAGAAACAAGAACTGTGTCCTGTTCTTAATTTCAGGATAGGGGCTAAACTGTGAGGATACCTTCCCACGCTTCTGTACACGCACCATTTTGTCCTTCACTTGCTTCTCCTCCTGACAGCATTTTTGTACCCAAGGCGAGGACTTCTTTTGTTTGATGTTTCATATGGTTATCTTCAAGTTTTACCCAGATATGGTCTCAACAAACTACGGAAGGAAGGAAGGAAGGAAG
>VWZZ01007383.1:1055872-1070744 GCA_013399095.1 Psophia crepitans | reverse complement strand
AAAAAAAAAAAAAAAAAAGAGGGAAAAAAAAAAAAAAAGCCAGCTTTGTGTGCAGTGGATCCAGGAGGGGGGAGAAAGGGAGAGGGGGAGAAAGAGGGAGGGAGGGAGGGACAGAGAGAGATAGCCCGTGAAAAATCTCCACTGCGTGATCCACGAAAGGAGAAAAAAGTTTTACTCTAGCTATTTCATTGTCTCCGCTACAATATCTTTGAGAACCGCAACAGCCAGTAATCCAATAAGACCATTGATTAGGCTACAATGATTCAATTCAAGCAAATGGCCTTGTGCAAAGAGCATGCTCCAGTCCTTCTTGTCACCTTGCAGGGCAGAAGCCCTCTTCATGCTGCTCTCCTTATTCATTCCTTTATGGGAAATGTAGAGCAAAAGGAGTGAAAGATGGCAATTATCTAATTGAACTATTAACAAACAATTCTCTGAGTGTGGCTGTCTGGCAGTGGTTCTTGGGCGAGGTGAAAGGCCACATGTTGCACTGGCCCCATTCACAAAGAGTTTAGGGGCCTGAGAGAGAGAGAAAGAATTTTCCCTGAGAATTTTTCGCACAAACGCTGGAGTATCCATCGGGCGTGCTCCTCTCCGCCTCGTCCGCCGCCTGCCTGGGCCGCTGCCTGGGAATTTTACCCACCTGAAGCAAGCTGGGGGAGCCGTACGTTCTCCTGCAGACGGTATCGGTGGGTCAAAGCAGAACACGGCGCCCTTGCCGGCGCCGCTCAGCCCCGCGGGCCTCATCCTGCTGCCGCTGGAGGGATAACGGCCCTCGCCCCATGGCACGCAGTCTTTGTCCAAGGCGGTGTAACGGAGGGAAGGATCCCGTGCTGGGGCTGAAGCATCAGAAATGGGAATTTCAGGGGAGACAAGAAAGGAAGGGGGGAAAAAAGAAGAGGAAAGGAAAGGAAAGGAAAGGAAAGGAAAGGAAAGGAAAGGAAAGGAAAGGAAAGGAAAGGAAAGGAAAGGAAAGGAAAGGAAAGGAAAGGCAAGGCAAGGCAAGGCAAGGCTGTTCATAGATACATGATAGATTGGGACTGAGGAGGTACCCCAGAGATTTTCATCAAGCCCTATCATTTCAGCTATGTTTGCACATGTAACCGGACATACAAGGGTTTATTTTTCCTTACAGCCAGTGCATCTCAGCAATCCCTGGTGGTCCGCTGTTATTAGTTGCTACTTCTATGGCAGTCATACCCAGGGCTCCCAAATAAATCACAGTCCCATGTGCAAGGCTTCATGAAGATATATAGAGAGGATGGAATGAGTTCATCTCCTCCATGAATTCGCAGTGCTGTGCGAAGGCCTGCTGTGTGAAAGGATGCTCGTGAAACAGCACATTTAGGAGAGATCGGGTCCTTTCAGGGGGGGCACAACAAGTGGATGCTGATTAGTGAGAACATTTTTCATGTAGCAGAAGTGTAGGTTTGTGTTTAGCAGGTAAGCTTTGTTGTGTGATATGCAAAAATGTAAATGTGTGTATGTATGCATAGGCAAGGTAGTATCAACAGTCCTGGTTGGACATGTTTGTTTAATGCTAAATAAGACAAAGTTCTATTTCAAACATTTTTTTACGTAACAGATATTTTTTTGACAGAATACACATAATGATCCCCATAAAAGCTCTATTGTGAAATGCAGAGAGCAATTATAATTATACTTGCATAGCTGTGTGGGAGTGTGTATGGCATTTCCCCCCATGTTTTTCGTTATGTTAATGCCTAGGCACAGGCCATAATAACAAGCACGGAGCTATTGAACTCAATTACACTGTTTGAAGCAGAATATCTGAAGATTAAATACCGTACTTGTGTGATAATCTGGCTTGCCTTTTTTTTTTTTTTTTGTTTTCTCCTTGAACAAGACCTGATCCAAAGCTCAGTAAAGGCCAGGAGAATTTTGTTTTGTTTGTAATATCTTAACAAAAAGGCTTTCCCCGATTAAATCAGCTAAATTTACTTTCAGACGTTATGAGCACACCACTGTTGAAGATCTGGAAATTCAAATAATGACTCTAATCCTCCAGCAAACTTGTAGTGAGTAGACAAGTCTATCCACACACAGCTCAGTTACTTTAACTGAAGTCCGCTTATCTGCAACAAATAGCAAAATCCAGAACAGCATTGGGAAATTAAAAATGTTTACCATTTATAAATTCAATATTTTCATTAGTCTAGCGTTATTAAACTTCCTTTCAGCTGCTCTCAATTATTTTTCCCCCCAATAGACTTAAAATAAAGCATTCTTGAATATTACATTCTTTTAGGACATCGTATGTCTCCTTCTGACTGTTATAACTCCAGGGATCTCCATAGCTTCAGCACACTGCCATCTACACTCATGTGCCACTGGATAAGCAGATTAGGGGTTATCTTCTCCCTTCAAACAGTGCATAAAATGACCAAGCACACTCACAGGTACTCTCTGGCTGTACCTTGCTATGTAGAGTACCTCGTTGCATTTCAAATGCAGTTTTATTAGTTTGTATTAGCATGTAGAAGACTGGAAAAATTGTTTAACATTGACTGCCACTATTTGTATTTTTATCTTTATTTCATGGGTAGGAAAGACACCTGTTATTGCTACTACTTCTTACACTCTTCTTTGTCAATGAAGTATTTCTGCTCTAAATTCTCTTTAGGACTTGCATGCCAAGCTGGTTATCTCAGGCTGAGCATGGTGCTAATTTACTATTGAGCTTTAGTGCATATGCTTGAAGTTAAAAGATTCATCAAAAGGATCCCATGTTTAATTCCCTTAATTTACTATCTAACATGGGTTCCTATCCAAATAATATTCTTTATGAGTATAAACTTTTGTCCACTTGGAGAGCTGGCTCTTGCCCTCCTTTGCTATCTCTGCACTGCAGAGTCATCCTAACAGACTTTGTCTTTGGTGGGTGATTACAGGTCTACACGGTTGTTACACCCTCCCAGCCCTGACCTAAAAAGGCATGGCGTGGAGATTTTCTGAATCAAAAGACTTGTCTCTGTGTTTGATAGCCCTAGGTAGATTTTTCTTTCGTTAATTTTCCTAATTATTTTGATTCAGATTATTTGTTTTTGAATTTCGAGATGTATTTGGCAAGCAGTTGCTTGGCACATTTTTTGGATACATGTTTAGCACAGGGGATATGAACTGGTACCTTGGGGCTGAACATCTTCATGGTTATTTCCAATTAACAGAGAATACAGTAGCTACTGATAACAATACATTATATAGAATCATAGAATCGTTAAGGTTGGAAGAGACCTCAAGGATCATCTAGTCCAACCGTGCCCCTACCACCTATTACCCACTAAACCATGTCCCTAAGTACCACATCCAACCTTTCTTTAAACACATGGAAATGTCAAGGAGTTTCTATGAAGAGGTCCTACCACACATCCACCCCACTGGGTCACTGCTAAAGGCAAATGAAGGAGAAACTGAACAACTCATTATTATGTGCACTGATGCTATGTTTCTTTTGGACAGGATGTTTCTGTCCAGTGTGAGTGACACTGTGAGTGGACAAGATGATCTTAATGAAGACAGGAAGTTCACCAAAGGGTTCTTCTTTCATGCAGGTTTCAGTGCTATGCTAATCACCGGGAACTTTGAGCACCTTCTTGAAACAAAGTGCACAGCATAATTAACAACTCCGTTGCTCTTGCAGTTATTCACTGCTAGGGATGAAATTGCCATACAGTTTAAGATGAACTCTGGAGATTTCAGCAGATACATACTGTTGTGTGTTCAGGAGGCATTTAAGAGGCATCTGCTAAGACCTTAGTTGAAAATGGTAATTTGCTCTAGTGGGAATTGGCTCCATCTTCTGCAAGTGAGCCTAGAAAATGGTCCTCTTCTCACACAGGTGAGCAGTTTCCTTGAAGAGCAGGACTGTGTCTTTATCTGGAAGCTTTATACTGTCTTTGAAGAAAGGGATTGAAGTCTTTGACTCAGTTCAGCTCTCGTATGAAGTGGAAGTGGCTTTCCTGTTTGTGGTAGTCTACATAGCTAGAAACAGCACTGATTCCGCTTTCCCAAGGACTGATGCCTAGGTACATTTCTGTTGCTCAGTGGCATGTGGGTCCCTGGATCACGACATAAAAGACATTGTATGGTGCGTTTCGTGTGAAGTTAAATGTCACAGGCTCACAAGAACTCTAACAGGTACAACAGCAAGACAAAGATAATTCCTCTCTGTCTTCTAAGTGAGCAACACCATCATATATTGCTATGAAATAGGGATGTAGCTCTGTTTCCAAATAGGCTTCATCAGCTCTTACGCAGGTGTTGCGTCCTTCATGCCAGTGACCTATATATTCCTCTCTGAGCAAGCATTCTGCAAGACAACTGGTTAAAATAAGGGAGCATATCCAGACATCTATTTAAAATGAAGTATCAGAGCAAGATAATATGTTATTCCTTGTAGCTGTCACATTCCCGTGCTTTGCCATACTCCTGCTTACTAGCCTGATGCAGAACACAGAACTAGCTGCTTCTTAATTTTCCTGCACACTTTGCCAGTAATTGCAGTATTGTCTCTTCCAGATACTAAACTGAGCGTATTGGCAAGGCTCAGCAGTGCTGTTCTGGAGGCCAGTAATAATGAGCATGGGTATCACACGTGTATCATGATTAATCACATTGTGGTCATTATGAGCTTCCCCTTACAGTTATCAATCTGGACAGTAGATTAATACAAAGCTTCATTGCCTGTATCATGCCCGTGGCATATGTGAGCCATCTGAACAATGGTGAGGCATGAGCCTTTTCATGAGGCAAAACTGTGAATTAAGAGGAAATACTGTTTGTGCTCTGATGGCAGATTGAGAGCCTTTGGTTTCAGCCTCAGCTGTGTCACTGATTCCCTCTGTAACCACCAGCACCTGAACACTCAAACGCTCTCTGCCTTCATTTCACTCTCTCCTGATGGGGGTATTATCTTTACCAACTTTGCTCGAGCTTTTGTGAGTGTTCACCACCACAAAAGTGGTTAGCACATGAGCCTTTACTATCGGTGCTAAAGCTCTTGCAATTCTATTCATTTCCATAGTCAATACAAGCAAGCTTGAAGGTTTAAAGAGTGCAAGAGGAGAAGTTTGCCAAGGTGATGTGTTCAAGGTAGTAGATGTGATTTATATTCTTTTTAATACTTGGAGTTTTAACATTGAAGACCTATGCATCAAAAGAAAAAAAAAAGTCAGATTTTGGGTTAAAGCTATTGAGTTCTTTTGAAAGCTTCAGTCAGATCAGAATGAACACAAAGCGTGTCTCAAATACTCATGGCCTCAAGGAGCCAGGGGAAGGCTCTACAGGACAGTCTTGCTGAGCTGAGTCTGTTCGTTAGGTACCATCTAGTAACTAGAATGACGTGAGAGATCAGAAGCTGTCCCTTCACTTGGGAGTGAGATAAACTCTGCCATCATCCCAAGGCTGATGTAGTATAGTAGCCAGTAGACTTGGTGACAATCTTCTTGAAATTATATCATTTGCTATCATTTGGCATTGGGACAGGCTCCCCAGAGAGGCGGTGGAGTCACCGTCCCTGGAGGTGTTCAAAAGCATGTAGATGTGGCACTTTGGGACGTGGTTTAGTAGACATGGTGGTGTTGGGTTGACAGTTGGACTCAATGATCTGAGAGATCTATTCCAGCCTTAAAGATTCTATGATTCTATGATTTTTTAATTGCTCTTTTTACCTTATTATCAAGTACTTCTCCCATGTGAAAATGGGAAATGTCAACAGAAGCCACAGGTACTAACCATAAAGAAAACCAAATCTGTTTTGGAAAGCTTTGTCTACCTCAGTGCTTTGGTTGCATCCAACAAACAAGAGGTTAAATAGGAAATTCTTGAACTGTAGGTCTTGAAGGTTAACTCATACAGTAGAGAGACACGTGGCCACATTTACAGGAAGTTTTTGGACTGAATGTGTCACTTGAATACACATGGCAGAATTTTGTTACCTGAAATATGCTGGTATTTCAGATGGGCACCTGAAGTAATGGTTTAATACACTTCCTAACACTTTGTCAGGGAAAATGAGGGACAAGGTAGGCAGAAAATCAGTGCACTTTGGTTTGTTAAAAACCTGTTGGAGATTGTGGGTCAGTTTAGGGTGACTCCACTTTATGGTGATACTTTACCTGACGGATTTAAACACACTGGGAGGCTGAGCATCACGATGGCAGACAACTCTGAACATGGCTAAATGCAAAGTAATGCAAATCATCAGTGACTAGGTATATAGCTCAAATAATCTGAAAAGCCCTGAATTTCCAGGAATCTCTCAGGAAAAAGAACTTCTACCAGGAGTCATCAGTGTCTGATTTACCTCAATCTATAGCAGCAGCTTAAAAAAAAATAAAAATCTGAATTTATTAAATAGAGATAGAGTGCAATGCCAAAAAATCATCAGGATAACACAGGATTATGCCATAAATTCACATTAACTTTGTTAATTCTTTTTATCTTCTCTCATGAAGCATATAGCAGAGTCTGAAAATGTTCAAGAAATGAGAATAAAGATAATTACAGAGCTACTAGGGTTAATACATGAGAGATGTCGAAGTCCAGAATTATTTTTCTGGGAAGGAGAAGATAAAAGCGGAGCTGATTGTCGAAGTCAAAATTCTCAGGCACATAGCATTGGACTTTCTTATTTTATTGATGAAAGCAAACATCAGGTTAAATTAAAAAAGCAACAAATTTAGAATGAAAAGTAAATGCCCAGACACATGCCTCGTCACCTGTGGGAGCTGCCATTGCAGGAGGTTATTGAGGCAAATACCTTGGCTTGATTTTAGAGTGAATTGGACGTTGCTAGGATTGCCTCATTACCTGAGGCTGAAAACAGCGATCAGCGTGATTGAATCTTCCACCCAGGGCTGGACACTGAGTGATGCAGAACCAGAAGCACATTGGTTTGGGCTTTAGTTTGTTCCTCCTTGAAGTATCAGGAATTATTACCAGCAGTATTATTATGTAGTAATTTATCAGAAAGGCTGATGGCATTGGACAGAAAAAAAATGTGTAGTACATTTCAGCAGTTAACGTGAATGCTTATTACTACATAACGTATGCTTCTGGTAAGAAAAAAGAGTAAGAGTGTGCTCAGTGGAAAAGCCAAGTCGTTGGGCATAACCGCATCATAGGGGAGATGGCAAAGCATTTAGTGAAACCAGTTTGTCTTAGGTGTCCCTTCTGTGGGAAAGCACATTTTAGCTCAGGCTTCAGCATTAGTAGGAAAGGCCAAAGGTGTAAGGATTATTGTCTCCAAAAGATGCTCCCAGCAGCAAACGGACACTTTGCCACTAGTTCTGTGCGAGGTTGGGACTTCGGAGGTAGAAAAGTACAAGACAAACCTAATACACTGTGAAGCTAAGGGAGCAAGGCATCTTCTGCTGGTACGTGACACAAAACGTGTTCAGCTAGTGATGTTCTGTAGAGCCAGGTCTTAGAAGTCTGTAGCACTGACAAATGCTTTAGGACTGCGCTTTACGTTTCTGCAGAGCATAGGCAAGGCCAAGAAGGAGAAGAGCAAGGAGAAGAAGAGATCTTTTGTACTGGTGGACTCCAGCAGATTCCTTTGATAAAGGGTTCTACAAAATTTGGAAACAAAATGCCTTGTTTGTTTTTTTTTCTTGGAGACAAAACTCCTTTGGAAGCAAAACTCCTTGAGCACCTTTAGGGTAGGAGGATTTATTTCCACCTCTGGGCACAAAAGGAGGATGATTTATTATGTTTTCAGGTTCTAAGAAGAGAATAATTTATGTAAGAGAATCCATACCGGCTGAATTCTAACATTTGCTTTTGCATGAAAGGAGTAGTGCTGGGCCCATAATAATTGCGCTGTCAGGAAGAAATAATTTGGGCAGAAATATGGCAATATTAGTCTTTTAACCATATCACTCAATTTCCTACTAATGGACATAAAGGGGCTTATATATTGTTATTGTTTTTCTTATTCATTTATATAACAGAGATACACAAATCTCAAATAATAGTACATTTCTGAAGACTGGGATATTCCTAGGATATTGTTTGGCTATTTCTTTTCTAGGATATTTCTACCACCCAATGACACAAAAAAAATGAAGTTATATGAATATTATCTAGGATCTCCGTATCTGTTTGTGCTCTTGATGGATTAGATGATGTGCAAAAAGACTGAGTATGTTTTAAGACATTTACAACCTGAACAAGACTAATTGGATAAGAGAAGAAATACGGTTTATTTTATTTTTATAAATGGAAGAAAATGTTTTCTGTTATTTTATGGATGAAAAACAAGAAGCACGGATAATGTTTTGTTTTCCTGGTGGTGCCAGAGGGACCGAACGAGATCCTCAGGGCAGTGTTCTAACTCTAACATCCATCAAGAAAAGAAAAAAAGAAATAAAAACAAAATTGCCAAGGCCGCATTATTGAGTTCTAAGGTGTAGAAACGCTGTTACCCACGCCTTGCCTTTTAAGACAGCACATATAACATCCATGTGATGTCTAGCTGTGAAGGATAAATGTTTGGCATGTTTTCAAAGGGCATGTTCTTGAAACGCTTACTCAGATCCCCACGTACCAGGTAAGGGAAGCAGAGGTCCAGCTGTGGTAACCTTTTCCAGGTCAGGAGAATGCATAGCGCTGAGGACTGATTTTAAGCTCTTCCACGGAGACAGGGTACTACTGATGTTATTAAAACTACTCTTGATTTAGACTCCTGCCAGATTAAGGTCAACTCCAATGACTGCTCAGTTAGCAAACTACTGCCTGGTTAGTATGAAGATGTTCCACGCAATTTTTTGTCTTAGTTTTATCTTTCTGCCTGTTACACCTTCACTTCCTCCTGATGAAGAGCAGAATTAGACCTTCCAGTGCCTGTCTCCTTTTATCATGGGAACTAATTCACCATTGAGTTGGCAGCGTTCCTACTACTGTCAATGGGAATTATGTACTTTGAATGAAGGAGAATGAGGCCATAACTGTTTAAGAATTATGCTATTAAGACAGCACATGTGTTTTATTTTTATATAAAGCATTACATATGAAGAGTCAAAACCGCTTTGCGGAGGAAAGGGATAATAGTCTGTACTTCATGGAGGTGTTTGGAGTGGTGCTCTGATTCAGAAGGAAAAGGACAAATAACTGTACAGATGTGAAGAGAGTGGCAGAAAATCTGGACCTTCAAGGGAATAAAGCAGCCAGTAAGTTTCCTTTCTCAGCCACCCACCGTACGGGCCACTGCAGCACCCTGCGGGCACTGGCTGAAGGGAAGAGCAGGAGGAGGGCAAGATGGGCAGCGCAGAGCCGTGCTGTCACGTTTGTTCCCGTACAGTCTGTCCTGCTAGGGAAAAGCATCACCCACCTGCCCAAATTCGTTGACAATATCTTATCGGCACATTGCTCTTGAGTTCGGCTGCAAGCCTGGGTGCAGTGAACGGCCGCATGCTCTGTTGCAGGAAGGATGCTCGATGGGAATAGCTGCTTCCTTACCAGACAGAGCATCAGTTGCTGTGTGGGAAGGCACGGGCGATGGTCCTTTCAGGCAAACAGACGCTACATCTCGATTTCTTTTCATTTCATTATGTTCCTAACCTTTGTGTATCTCCCTCCTATCCACTTCCTTTCTTTAACAGCATCCATCCAGTCACCTGCAATCTGACCGGAATAAAAGCAATATGTGCTTGTGTTGCAGCCATTCCCATGCCTGCAGCTTGTGCATCGGGATGTGAGCCCACTTCCAGGCAGCTGCAGTCCTGCCAGCAGTGTGGCGGACACAGCACCCTGCTCAGCCTGGGGAGCTGCAGGGAAAAACCATAGCGGTGCTGAGTTTGCTGTATCTGACTACCTGCCACGGGTCTACATAAGCTGCAGCCGATGGAGTAGCTGAAATATAGATGAGCCCAAAGGCTGTCTCTTCCTCTAGGAGGAAGTCTCCAGAGGACGTGGAAACACAGCATGTGCTGCATCTCCCCGCCTGCCTTCCACCCCACTGCCTCCCAGGCACTTCGGAGCGGCTCTGCACGGCTGGGCGGTAGCACTTTTGCTTTGGAGGGTGCTTCTCAGCTGGGTTTGAACCCTGCCGGCAGCAGGGCAGGGGGGCCACGCACAGCGGGCAGCGCAGACCCTGCCGAAGGAGCGTGCAGAGCACGTGAAGCGTCCAAACAAAACAGCCCAACCCAAACGCATTTCACAGAAAGGGTTGTGCTTCATCATTTCAAACATCTCCCTCGCACTGCACTACGTTAGAAACCTCAGCTTGTTTAGTTGAATTCACTGGGATGATTTTGCTGCTACACCTTCATCTGGAGCGCAGTCATCCGGGACAGCAGGGCTCATTCTCAGAAACGCTAAGAAATGTTTGCACAGAGTTGCTGCTTGATTCATTCGATCCCCAGGGCATGCAGAAAACTCAAACATATTTTGCCCAAGTAGATTTGCGATCAATAATCTCTTCCGGTTCTATTTTTTCCATAGAAGCGGCTTTTGGCGTTTTCTATTATCAAATCCCTGTCCAAGCATTTACTAGGCAACTGCAGTGAGATAAAAGAAATGTTAATGGTCTTAATTTTTGCAGAGGTGAGATGGAGCATGGCAGGTGAAGCGATATTGAACTTCTAACAGCGCTGGACCAGAGCCTTGCAGGGCTCTGCTGCTCAGGTCCATGTTTGCAGCACTTCTGTCCCGAAGCCCCAAGTAAAACAAATCAAACAATATGGACTTGTAACATTTGAAATAACTAACGTGAATCATTAGATAATATTTGTTAGATGTTGGGATATCCTTTTCCACCCTTTTTAAAACAATACTTAAATACAACATCCAGCAAGATTCCTCTTCTGTTATCTACCAAAATTTAGTCTACTATTGAAATGAAATGCAAATAAAACATTCAAAGAGTTCCAATACAGCAAAGCACTTAAGTATGTGTTTATCTTTAAACACATCTCGAGCTCCATTGACTTTGACAGGACTACTCATATGCTTAAAGATAAGCCTGCTTTTGTTGGATTATGGCCCTGAGGATGTAAGTGCTGGGGGAATCATTTTCATGCTCTCCAGAAAGGGCTTTAAATCACTTTTGTTTAAGGAGAGCTAACTGGTTGGATGTAAACATACCTACCAAACCAATAGATCAAGATTAACTTTTATGTTGAGCCACTTGACACATGTCTAGAAATTACTTACTGCTGAAGTTTGGTTCTTAAAGCAAATAATGATCCAATTATTTTTTAAATGAACTAGAGCTGTAGGAAAACCTTGATACCTCCACGTGGGAATTTTGCTTAAAAAAAAAATAAAGGAAAAAAAAAAAAAGAAGAGAGACATAGCCATGTTAAAGGGAATGCAGTGTGCACATCTGAAGGGCAGGAGAGTTAGGTGGATTATTAGATTTCAGCACTTGAAAGAAGAAGCAGTGTGGTACATAATAGAACTTTGACGGATCACCTGCTGCTGGTTTTGCTGGTGATGCTCTGAGATTGACAAAACAGACAGGCAGCAGGGCAGTGCAGCCCTAAAAAATGACAGTTGGCTCTAACACTGTATCTTTTAATTGTGGTTGTTAAAGAGCCTAATCCAAAGTCCTTGAAATCAATGGAAATGTTCTCATTGACTTCAAGGAGCTTTGCCTCAGGCCCTGCACCGCTCGCGCATCTTGCCACGCTACACAGGCACACGGGTCTGTTCAGATGTGCGGATCCGGCAGGGACAGAACTGCCCGTCCCCTTGGAAGGTGTGCAGGCACTGGGGCTGGCATCTTACCTCTGCCCTTCACAGGGCATGTTTTCAACTCTTCCCCATCCACTGCAGGTTGTGGGGGCCCTGCCACGCTGGTGCGGTGCCCACAAGTGGGGCACGGAGTTGCCCCCCGCCTCTCCGTCACCTCCCGCAGTCCTTGTGTGCCACTGCTGCCTGGGGCACCACAGGGTGGGTCTCAGGACTGCATTGCAGGCGCAGCCTGCACGCTCCAACTTGATGCCTTCCCAATGGTGCTTGAAATCGTAATAATAAAGAGCAATTTTTGGTGTGGGTTTTGGTTTGGTTTTTTTTTAAGTAAAAACCAGAATTGCTAATACTTCATGAAAACATTGCTTTTTAAGCATTGCCACCTCTGCTCTGTGCCTTGTCGGGAGTCTAGGTCAGAAAAGCAACGGGGAACGCAAGATAAGAAAGCCCTACCATCTAGGCCAAGCACAGCAATATAACGTCGCTTCGGCGGTAATGACAATGGAGAAGGAACAGAATGCTGTCAGGGGATAATGGTGTCCTGCTGACAGCTAAATATGAAAGCCAAAGCAAAGACATTTATAAAATAAACAAGCATCAGGGAAGATGAGACATTATTACAGTGCAGGAAATAGTGATCTTTAACAATGGTCCATTCCGGTTTCTCTCATTGTTACAGAAATAAAGTGGTGTGAATGAATGCTTTGTCTCATGTGTGTTTTATATTTCTCAGGCAATTACTTGGCTGTATTCTGTTTAGTCTAGGGTCGGGAATTGCACGTCGTCTGATCGGAGCACACCTTATGGGGGCAAGCAGGCCAGAAAGAGGCATACTTGTTTCGTGTCTAAATCCCTGTAGCCTTCTGACCACCAACAAAAGCGATAGGCCAGGCCATATCCCGCTGGCATATGACGTAAGCACTTATTACATGACGACACAAGGACGTGCTGCAGTGTGGTGACAGCATTTTGGTGGCAGAGCCTGATTAAGCAGTCTCTTTACCCCACCCCTGCACGTCACAATGCTGTGGCTGCCTCTCCCAGCAGTGCTGGCCCTAAGATGAAGTAACCCATGATGAGGCAGATGGAATAAAACAACCCCCAGAAAATGGCTGGGTTTACCCCCAGCTACTCCTCTGTGTCTCTGTGTGCTGCACAGATGNCGGGTGGGGGGGAGGGTATTGGAGAGACAAGCGCAAGGTAACGCCCTGAGGATGGAGAAGGGGATAGGAGATCCCCAAATCAGGAGGAGTTTTGCCAAGGAGAGGGCAAAGGGGTCCATAACATCAGTCAGAGCGTAAAATTACATCAAGACCGTGACATAAAATGTGCTACCCTGACACAGAAAGCTCCCGTATGCTGCCATACCGTACATTTACTCTCTGTGGGGTACCAGCTCTACGTAAATGTTTAATCGAGAAAGCAGCAGTGAATGCAGACTGGGGCAAAATCAAAGAAATATTCCAACTTCTCCTATCGCTTCAGAGAAAAAAAAAATCCGCAAGAAAGATTACGCTTCTTGCCATCAATGTGCCAAACGGGGGAAAAAAAAAAAGCAAGAATTTGGACATAATTAAGTAGTCAAGTTCCTGTCTGGAATGAGGCCCAAGCTGAACCTGCACTCTTTTATTAACCTTCTTAGGGGGAAAAAGAAAAGACATTAAAAACATGGGAAGGTCATGGTGACAGATGTACAGATGAAGAAGAGAGAACACATACTTAAGTTGTCAGAGGGATGTGTGGAAAAGCTATGGGTTAAAATAAAAAGTAAGGAAAGAAAATACAGCTGACCATCAGAAAACATTTTCTAGCAACCTTTATTTTTTAAATATTTTCTCTCTTTTCTGAGCTATCTGGTGGTCTAACAACCTCTCAAGACAGCAGCGTGATTCTCATGGATTGTTTTTAAATTTAAAGCTGGACTGAAAAACGTAAGAAAATACTACTGAGTGAGGATAGATTAGAGAGCCTAATAGACCATTTTCCTCTCTAATTTCCATTAAGGTGATTAGTTGGAATGTTGCTTGCAGCATATTAGTGAAAAAACACTAGAAACACAGTCATATAGTGGATCCAATATCTCAAAATAATGTTTGTAGTAATAACAGTGATATAAAAATCCATCTCGGGTATTTTATAACTCTAATTAGCGCCTGAGTAATCACAATCTTTAATGTATGCATCTTGCAACACTCCCCAGGAGAAGAGATTTGTATCAACTGTTTAAAAGAAAAGGAGCAGATATAAACAGGGATTTGGTTGTCTGGTGTGCAAGAGCAATCAGGAAAATTAATCTGAATTAACTGAAGCATGAATTTAATTTAGATCCTTCTGCCAAGTTACATTTTGCACATAATCCTCATTCAGAAAGAAAGTGTCTTCCATTGAGCGCAGAGCATTTGGCGCTGGCTGCATACCTGTTGACATCGATACCCATTACCGGTTTAGAACGGATTAGTTGCACTGTCCAGGGACTATTAAATAGAGAATTTGTTTGTGTTTTTCTACGCTCACAGTTTGACGGGCGACCTGCCAAGCATTTTAGAATTAACTGCACAAAAAGATCACCTCTTCTACAGTGGGGAAAACAGAATTGGCAGGGCTGGGTTTGGTTATTCAGTCCTGTCCTGGGGAACCATAACTCACTATAAGTAGGATGTCACAACTGGTACAGCGCGGTGGGACCACGGCTCGGAGCAAAGGGCCATCTAGCCCAGAAAAACAGTGCCGGATCGGGACGTTAAGTGGATGGGGAAAAAAAATAAATTACTAACAGTCTTGGGAAGACGGGAAGAGGTAGTGATTTCAAATAGCTTCTTTTTTTAAGATAACACTTCCATACTTCCAAGTATCTGCCACATAAATCCCACCAGTTTACCTTCCCCCCTGGCCGCACGCTCGTCCCGGTGGTCCTTGCTCTGTGCGGACAAACATCTCCTCCTCCCGCTGCGCCCCGCTGCATCAGGCGCCAGCCAAAGGTTTGGGGGTTGTCTGAATGAAGCGGTTCGCTGGGAAAGTCGTGTTTGACGCTTAGCGTTCCCAGCTTTATTTCAGACTGAGGGGAATGAGTGCAAGGAAGGAAAACAACAAGAAAACCACCACCAAACCCCAACAAATGGGTTTATTGGGGGAAAAAGGAGAGGGAGAGGGAGAGGGA
>VWZZ01007383.1:996659-1046605 GCA_013399095.1 Psophia crepitans | reverse complement strand
CCCCTGCCCGCGGCCGCGCGCTGCCCGGGGGCCGGAGCGGGGACCCCACCTCCCTGCCCCCCGCTCCCGGGAGCTGTCCCCTCGGCTGGCGTGCTGTTTCCTCTGCAAACCGAAGTCTGGAAATCAAATCCGAAGGCGGATGAAACACACACGAGCCAGCCCTGGCCTGGAGGCAGGTTTTCCCAGCAGATGCCGCCTCTCGATGAACTCCTGTTTCTTTCAAGGGTCTGGAAACACTTGAACTGATTTCTTTGCCACAGAGATACCATCTTTGGCTCAGGAAGTCCATGAACTGCAAATTGCTTGAGGCTAAAAGGCTGTTCTGGGAAAATACCGCTCCCCGCTTGCCCTGTTCTCACACCCTTTCCCAAGCAGCTGCTGTTGGAACCGGAGGAGGGGGGTAGATGCCGGGCTCTGTGGATGTCCCTCCTGCCCTAGCGAGGCTGTCCTCACGCCTCTTTGCGCAGAGCTGGCAGCACCGCCCGATGTGCTCTTTAGGAACCCCTTTGCAATGGGGTTCTGAGCATTTGCTGCCGAGGTGTGTATCTTCACACAGGTTTTTTGGCTGTGAATCTAGCCCCCCGCCTACACCACAATCCAGCCCCTTCTGCGATCCTGTGCAACTGCAGAAATCCACCGTAAACTGCACAAGGTGGGAATTCACACTCTATGTGCTGGACGTTTCTCCTACAAGGCAGCAGAGAGCAGCAAGTTCTGGGATGGAAAGTAAGAGAGAAGCCAAACAGGAGACAGGAGTATGGTTTGAGCGATGAGCCTACAGCTAGAATATCTGCCATGCCTTATTAAAGAAAAAAGCTAATTCTGCTTTCATATCCATTAAACTGGGTCACATGAGTTTAAATGAAAGCAGAGCCAGACCAAATTCTGCTACAAATCAGCTATATAAAAGCATTAAGTTGAATGCTTAATTGGTATAAATAGCGTATTTCTGCTATTAGTGTTGGACTGCGAACAACCTCAGTCTCAAATTAATGAACAAAAATTCTGATCATTTCAGAAGGGTGAAAAAGGTCCAAAACTACAAGGGCACTTCCCAAGATAATTTACTTTTACTTAGATAAGCATCTGACCGCAAGGAAGGAGAGCAGTTCTCTGTAGTGCTGAAAAGAAAAGGGCCTCTCTGTCCTCTGGCAACCCTCCTCCTGCACATTTGGAAGCAAAGCTCAGTTATAGCCAAAGCTCCTGGTTTTAAAATGCCTCATCCAGCCTGCAACATTGGGGGGGTTTTAGCAAATCCCTCATTCAGTCTGGAAATATTTTTAAAAGCACTGACCTGTAGCAAACCCTGCCAGCCCCCTAGTTCCTACCCAGGCCAACTGCAGGGGGAATCAGTAAATGAGAAGAAATCAGTCACTCACTGGAGAGCAGTGTTCAGATAACCGCAGGAGGTAACACACTAGAAATTGCTGTGTTCCATCTGAGCACTTAGACAGGAGAGGATCTAGTTCCCCCCGGATGAATGAGGGTTTTGAGCAGCTCAGGTGTTAGCAGTTCAGAGGTGGGGTTCGCTGTGTGGCGGTGGCTTGAATTGAACAGTAGGATCCAGGATCAGGGAGAGAGCAGCTGGGGGTGAGGACTGTGGAAGAGGATCTTATCCTCCCATCCAGATGCAGTGTGAGATTCAGGTGGAGCTGCCACACACCTGATGTGCTTTTCTTGGGTAGGGAAATGAGAGCAAGGGAAGCACATGCTCCATGATGGTGCTCGGTGCTCCTGTGATTGATGCCCAGCGTGGCTTGGCCTTTTTTGACCATTGCTGTGGGCAGGCGCCCAGGCCATGGCATGAGTTCCCTCTGCGGGTAGAGGGGTGCAGGAACAGGGGCGATCCTGTCCTCCCCTGTCCTCTGGATGGGGCACACTCACCACAGTCCCTGGCACTCAGAGTACTGCAAGCATCAATGTGTCCAGAGATGCTTCTCTGCCTTCGCGGTTTGTTAGCAAAGGAGGGTTAGCCAAGGGCTGTTAAGAGATATCACCTACAGTTGGGTGGGTAATGGAAGTACGAATTCATGGGTAAAATAAGGGGAAATTGTAGTTTAGGTTAAATAACTTTTTACAGGAAAAAAATACACAGACAAAAGAAAAATTGGAGGCTGGTGGTCCTTGCCCCCCGATCACCAGTGCTGCCTTGGAATCCAGTGCCACCTGATGCTCCGCAATGGTGGCCCTGGTGCGTGGTGCACTGCCCCCCTGCCCTGTCTGTGAAACCAGGGCTGAGGCCATGCAGAGCTCAGGGTGAGGGCACAGAGCTGCCTTCTGTGCTTTTGGGCTCCAAATGTGGGTTGTGATGCTCCCTCCCTATATTTTCCACTTCTGCGCAGTCATCCCCAACTGCAAGTGCCCCATCACATATGGTTGTAGCTGCAAAAAGCATGTTCAGGAAAAAAGGCAGATCCTTCCTGCTTGCACCTGGATTTCAGAGTTCATGCAGAGTCTCTCTGACCTTTTCAACCCTGCTTCTTGTTGGAGATTTAAAGAGCAACTCCTCTAGCCCTGCAGGCTTTGCAGCCACTGTGCTGTGGGAGATTTGATCTAATGACCAATAAATTTCTTAGAGATGGCTGTTTTCTAATAGTTATACTTGAACAAAAATCCAAAAACATGCCATGGTGCTAGAATCCATAGAATTATAGAAGAATTTAGGTTGGAAGGGCTCTCTGGAGGTTTCTAGTCCTAACTGCAAAGCTAGATCTGGCTTCTCATGGCCCTATCCAGTTGGACATTAGAAGCCTACAAGGATTGAGATTTCACAGCCTCTTTGGGCCTCTCTTCTGGTCTTTAATCAGTGACCTTGTGATTTTTTTTCCCCCTCATGTATCTAATTGGCTTTTTCCTTGCCATTGCCTCTTGTCCTTTTCCTGTGCACCTCTGAGAAAAAAATGGCTCAATCTTTTCTGTAATCCTCTTCAGACAGTTAAAGGCAGCAATTAGATTACCCATAAAACTTCTTTTCTTTGCAGTAAACCCTTCTGGTTTCTTCAGGGAATCTTCATTTGTCACATACTCCAGACACCTAAACATCTTAGCAGACTTCCACTGAACTCCCTCAAAGTTCTTCATAAGATATAACATCTATCCCAATTTATTGAGTTGTAACAAACAGGGCAATTGTCATTTTGGGTTTTTTCCTGTGTAGAGTTCTTAATGACTAGCCCATGGTTAAACGGATATATTTTGGTATGTGCACTGTGAATGACTGCTAAACTGAAGAGCTAGACAGTCACTGCTCATCAACAGGTAAAGCACCTGAAGACTAGCTCGAAAATACAAGTAAGAAATTGTATCTGACCCTAAAATACAACATTTACTACAGCAGTGTATAGAAAAAGAGATGGGTGAGACAGAAATACTCCCAAATATGATCCAATAAAAACCCTACAGGGAGCGCTCTCTCTCAAGAGCACAAGTAGTGAGAAGCCAGCTCTGAAGCAGTGTGAACTGCCTCTTTCTCAAGAAATATTTGCTTAGATGGACAAAATTAAATTAAATATGAGTACTTCTAACTAAATGCTGTAGTGAAAAGCAAGGATCATGGCTCTCCACCTTTTCCTGTGTGTGATAAGCAGCAAGGAGGTGGGCTTTGGGAGTGAAGCAGCTGTGACTCTCTGCAATCCCACCCCAGGAGCAGTGGCATCAGGGATGCACCTGAGGTCTACCAGAAGGAATGCAGTTCCCATGTGTGCCCTGGCAAGGGACATCCAATACCACAGAGGGTTTTGCCAGGCATTCTCCCAGTTCCCTAGTGCCACCTCCCCTCCTTGAGCAGCATGCTGTTGTCTACAGCAGAAGAGTCTCTGGATCTGTAGCTTTTGCAGGACAACTATTTCAGAAGTGGCCTTCAGTGGTGGTGTGGTATATGCCAGCAAGATTTCCTGAAAACATAATTGCACATTATTCAATACAACAGTACTGAAGCCAATCCATTGGCTTGCTGAGCTCTACAGCACTGGTTTTGCTGGCAGAATGTGTGAGTTTTGGTTTGGACACATCTTGCCAATACAGTTGTGGCAGCAATATTTTATTGAGGGGACCCTAGTCTGGCAGAGTTTACTGAAGCATTTCTGCTGTGTTTCCAAGCTTTGCATGCACCTGGGACCCGTGCCATGTTGAAATGAGATGATGGGCTTTGCGCTCTTGCGGCGTACTGCACCTCTGAGCAATTTCAGATGCGATTCATCAGCCAGAAAAGCTGATCTGTAGGTGTAATGTGATGGGGGTCTGTTTTGGGGCAAGTATTTCAGCCAGATGCTAAGGGTGATCTTCTAACAAATTACTCAGCATTGTGACCAGATGTTTATTCTCTCAGGGTTTTCTGGGCAACAGAAGCCTTCAGGAAGGGAAGGGGCTGAGTGGGGGAAAGGATCGCTTTGACTTCTCCTTAAGTATATGGCGATCCAAGGAGAACATACTCAGTTCTGCACATTGCTGAAGTTCGGTGTGTATGTGTATGCCTCCCCAGGGAGAGGTCTTGTATAATCTGGAAGAAAGTCCTGGCATACAGAGCGAGAAATCCTGGCAGGTGCGATGTGATACCCAACAGCTAAAGGGTGCCGATGCCATTGTACTGTTGGGTGGAGGTAAGTGGCTGAGCAATAACCTCTTGAAGAGCATCTAAGAGGGCAGCAAGAGAATGGCTACCACTGCGGTTCTCCTTTCGTCAGCACTTAGCCTGAAAAAAACAAGGAAAAGGCAGCAGCAGCACAAGGCAGCCTGTCAACAGTTCTCGTCTCACTCCGTGCTGAGGCCCACTGGCAACCCACTTGTGTGGGGTACGTGTTTTCCAGCCAGACTCCTGGACTTGGACGTACCGCTTGGGTGAAATACGGCTGTTGTGCTTCATACTCCTTTCTTGCTTGTAGCATGAGGCAGTGAGGGAGCAAAGGTGTCCGGTGCTGTAGGATTCAGGAGGCTGTGCTTCTTCTCATGGTCAGCACTGCCACCCACATTACTGCATGGGGCCATGCAGTCACCTCCAGTCCTGCGTCCTCCCCCTGTGTGTGTGTAGGACCTGAAATTCACCTGAAATCTCTGGTACAACGTCTATAGAAATGTTTCTCTCAACCTCCCAACCTGTCTTTTCTGATATGTCTCTCATGTCTTTTAGTGTAGATAAAAGATAGATGCCCCACCTTCCAGTCCAAGCTTGCACTAGCCATCGCTCTGCCTTGAAGCCCAGTCTTTGGGAATGTGATACAACCAGCTGGCTTTGCCTGCCTGGTAGGATTCAAGCAACAACCCTCCCTGAATTTATACTCATCCTGCAGTTGAGCTAGTCCACCCATATATCTCAAATTTCCCAGTGGCCGGGGAGAAGATGGCTTTTTGCCATTTAGACGGCTTTTTGCATGCAGCCTGGGCGTCGGGCAGCAGTAGCGAGTGTCGCTGGTGATGGGCAGCCTGGGTGCCAGGCAGTCTCGGGAAGAGCTCGCAGCCCCTGGGTGCAATGTGATCTTTGTGAATCTGCCGGGTTAATTACACAGAAGGCCTCTGGCCCAGATGACTCATTCAAAAGTGCTGCAAGATTTTTCTTGTATGTCGAGAAAAGTGGAAGAAAAAACTTAATTCCACACTCAATTTTTGTAAGACATTAATCAGAAAAGATGGGCAATTTTGCATGCGTTCCTCTCTAATCAAACCATTTTTCAGAAGACACTTTCATAATGCAGTCTAACTCATAAACCCAGGCAGGGTCACATCACCAAGGAATTGTGGCTTAAACTAATTAAACATGTGAAGCTACACTTGACGGGTCGAGAGCTTGAAAGACTGTTCCTCACTAAGGTGGAAAAATGTTGTTTACTGAATCACTAAAAAGCACTCAAGAGCTATTCCTGTGACTGCTAAAAAACATTTAAAGGGCCAGCAATGCAATGGGTGAGCTAATTAATGGTGGGACAAGTTCAATGGGTGGGACAGGGTTTGAAAAGTTTGTGTATGCCTGCTCTGAGCTAAAGGAAACCAGCACTTCTGAAAGAAATTTGAAGACAAGTGTCAAGCTGCTGATGTCCCAAGGTGCATCCATCTGTGAAAGTATCTTCCCCCCCCCTTGAATACACAGTGACTAATGAGTGGTATGATAATGGATTTAAAAATCTTATAAGAGTTCTTCACACAAAAAGGGGAAGAGAAATTACTTAGAGTGTCATTAGGAAAACTGGGATGAAAATAAGTGATGGAAAATTTAGCATGAAGTTCAAGAAACTCCAAGCCACCGATATAAATCCACGCCCAGCCTGACTGCCAGTGATGGGAAGCAGAAAGACCTGTCGGACTGTCGGCATCCTACAGGCTCCTGCTTGTAGTTTACCAAGTGCAGAGGATGGCTGAGGGTAGAAAATACTGCACGCAGTGTGCTTTGGGGATTAATAGTCCTTAATAACCTCGGAGCTGTTCCAAATACAGGTTTGACTTCAATGTTATCAGTAATATTTGGCCAGTACTACCGCCTGCAAAGGATGACTGCTTATCTGTGTTCTACTTAACTGAACATGGGTATGACATTGGAAATAAGATCAGTAGATGGGTTTTTTCATTAGCATTTTGCATGCTGAGAATGGAGAGGCTCTGTGCCACTCAGAGACAGGCTCGGATGCATGCTGGTGGATATTTACAGCTAAAAGCTTATTCCTGTATTTAAGGGTTTAGGTTCCCATCTTTTAAACTGCTTATATACATATGATGCCATATTAATAATAATAAAGAATAAACACCATTTGTTTTAAAGAGCTAAGTAGACTTGTCATCTTGAATCTAAGTTTTTTTGCCGGTTCTAATAGTATAAAATTGCTCTGTTGACACGAATCATGATGCTTAGCTTTTATGCGGCATATAATCTCACATGCTCTAATGTTAATTAAATTCCAAAGAAGTAGTTTTCCGATCTCTCCACAGGGAGCTTTTTTGCCTTAAAATGAAACTACTGGGCTGAGATAGCCTCCACTATACCAGCATTACGTTCACTACATTAACTCAGTAAAGACTCTGGCATAAGACATGTAGCTGAACCTCAGTAATCCCCTTTGCTTATCGGGAAACCCAGGGCTCCTGCACCATGTCTCATTTGCCGCGGGGCCTTACGCTGGTGACTCACTGCGATATTAACCTTTCCATTTGTTATAACACCCTGAAGCGTTATCACAGCATTCAAAGGAGCCCCGCAAATAAATGAGCAATGTACACATTGCCGCGAGGTGACGGTGGCCGGGCTTTGTTCGCAAAGCCTTCCCCAGGCTGACTGAAAATTGTTGCACTGCATCTGTCAGCATTTGATTGTACTTTAGAAAGGGGCTGGAGGAGTGTTGTCTGTCCAGCTTCCCCTCCCAGTCCCAAATGTATTCCCACTTCGCACACGGCTCAGATAGCAGAATGGGTAGAAGGAGGGAGAAGCGCCTGCCCCAGAGCTCTGCTGCGTTGGAAACCCAGGCTGTGCAGCCACCAAACCCTTCACACGTGCCTGCGTCCCTGGCTCCTGGGTGCAATCGCACATGAAGCTCTGGGAGAGAGAGGAGGTTGGGGTTACAAGTTCCCTGAGGAGGAAGGGTTAATATTTCCTCCACTTGGGGTGCGTGCCTGAGAAGGCAGCTCTGCTCCTTCTAGACTATTGCTGATTGCTCAAGTTTGTGGAAGGGGTGAAAGAAGAGGGGGCAAGTGAAGTCTTTCTACCCAGGCGATGATTTGGGTGCGGGAAAGAGGGGATGATGAAGTGTCTGGTTAGCTTGCAAATGAGAAAAGGCCGGTCCTGTTCAGTCACCAGGCAAAAAACCGCTCCCATCCAAGGTGTTTTCCGGCTGTGTGACTTCGCCCATGCTAAAAAAAAAGGAGGAACAGCAGCTAATCCCCAAGCCTTGGCTGCTGCTGGAGCATGTGAAGAGTGCTTGCCTCTCGTAAATGAAATGATGGGACCAATTGCTTGGCTTTGGTGTGAACAAAGAATGAAATGTGAAATGCTCCTATTCAGGGTGAGAGTCCTGGACATCTTTGAATCCACTTAGCATTATATGCAGTGTCAGGATGCTAGTCCTGAGTGCTCTCAAATATTCCCAGAGGTTACAAGCTCAAGCACTTGACTCATGCGAAAGCTGAGACTTTTAAAGATGGATACAAAGCAAGCTAAACCTTCCTCTGGGGTATCCAATAGACCCTACGCAGTCAATTAGTGCATTTCTCTCTCCATCCCAGCAGTGTGAGGTGCAAGGGAACGGTGGGAAGAACAGGAGGTATCAGGGGAACTCATACTCCAGAGGATTATGGTTGGGGTCAGGAGGAGAAAAATAATTGCGGAGCGCCTGAAAAGCCTGTGTCGCTCATCTAGCAGGATATATACACTCAACATAAATGTCCTGTGTCTGTGCTGGGGCTGGGCTTGAGCCAGTATCAATTCTGGGCCCCGCTCTGGGCTGAAATCCCACAGGGACAGGTCTGAAGAGCTGGAAGGGATGGGAGGGATGGGGGTAAGCACGGTGGGTGGGAGGTGGAGAGAGTCCTTTGAAAGTGCTTATGGACACTGGTCCTGAAACCTCACTGACATCGCTCCAGTCTTCCTCACCAAGGTGTCTATGTCTGAGGATCAAACTTAATGTTTATACAGCCTTGAGATTGCTTTCTTAATACAACTACTGCTGCTACTTGTTTTTTGTTCATTTGGGGTGGGGTTTTCTTTGCTCGGGGTTGATGCCACCTTTATACAGAAACACTTTCTTGGGGAGTTAAGTATACTAGTGCATTCTGGAAATACTTTCCAGGGGCATATGCTAGAGCAACAGATCAAATCCTCTGTGATCCTTGTTAACAACCAATCTTGTACTGAACGTTTTTAATGCTCATAGTCATTAAGTACTGCCAGGCTGGGGTCCTAGTCCTGTATCAAACAATATTCCCATCAGAATCAATGCCGAATGCAAAGAAAAGCAAACAGTTTAGTCCATTGCCATTCTTTTCCCTGAGGCACTTGCCATCCTTCAAGTCATTTGGTTTTGTTCAGAAAAGGAGAAAGCGCTCCGCTATTGAATATTTGTCAGTACACTGAATCCAGCGGTGTTCCGTAGGAGAGAGGTAAACACAATAAGTCTTTGACAACACAGTAGATGCCTCGATGCGGGAAGAGTTTTACTGATTATCGAAAAACATCTCACTGCCCGAACAGTGACCTTCTTTGTTTCACCTTTGTGATCTGGAAACATCAGATAAAGTAGGAATTCTAACATATGTGTATTTGTGCTGGAATAATTAAACCTCGCAGCTGTGGTCACAAACTTTCCTTTCAAGCAGCACCTTCAGAGCACTCACATTTGCCCTAATCAAAGAAATGGGAGTTAGGAAAAGTGCAGGTTTTGCTGTCCATTAACATGAATAGGAAATGTGTGTTGCAAAAATCTCTCTGAATACAAGTACCAGTAACTCAATTTGGAATAACTTGTGGTTAGTGGGATTTGCTTTTAAGCAACTGAGTTCAAATATGTAATACAACAATAGTGGGAAATGGTTTAGATTAAGCAAATAATGTAAAAATCATTTCTGGATATTTTTTTATTAAATTTTCTCATTGTCACAAGCTCAGAGTCTGATGTTGTAAATGGCTGAGAGTCTCCTGGGAACTGCTAAATACTTTGCAATCCTACCATGTATAGGAGGAGGCTGAGAAGATTTTAAAGCACTTTGGAGGAAAGAATTTTATATCTGAGATGTAGATGAAAAATTCCACAGGACAAGTTGTGTCAGAATTACCATGCTGGGCAGTGAAAATCTTTGTTACAAGAACATAAATATGAGTATGCTGCCTCAGATGTAGGGCCCATTTGGGCCCATTTGGCCCAGTACTCTGTTTCACTTTACCAGCTGCCAACTATTTTCTGTTCAGGGGGTTACTGAACCCTGTGTGGTTTGTAATCAGTCTTAATGATTGTTTTCCTAAAAATCCATCCTCTTCTTCAACATATGTAAATCCAACATCCTTTGGCAAAGAATTTTCCAGCTACATGAGAAACCATCATGTTTTATTTGTTTTGAAGCAGATTTCTACTAGCTTCATTAGATGCTTCCCAGTTCTGGTCCTAGAAGAGACTATGGACAGTTGAACTGTCTGCTCTCTGCAGACCACGCATGAGTTTGAAGGCTGCCGTTAGATACTCCCTCAGTTATTGGGGTTTTTTACC
This sequence comes from Psophia crepitans, assembly GCA_013399095.1. Taxonomy (NCBI): domain Eukaryota; kingdom Metazoa; phylum Chordata; class Aves; order Gruiformes; family Psophiidae; genus Psophia; species Psophia crepitans. Next base: position 1,036,433 of record VWZZ01007383.1, on the reverse strand, counting down.
CTGGATGAAGAAACTGCTTGGTCATTCCTTAGCTGTCTGTACTTTCAATCATCTCTGTTGCTGTTTGAAACTTTCCCAGTTTTAATATGTGTGATCTGAGAGCGGGCTACTAGAGCCACGTTGACTACTCTGGGTATCTGCAACTACGCTTTTGTGCAGTAGTATTTACATGTCCTATATTTTAGTCTTTATTTTTAACTCATAATTCCCAATCTATGCTTCACCATGATCAATTGTTGGGCTGATGTTTTTGTGGTACTATCACGCTGTACCCCCAGACTGCTACTGAGTGGTGACTTCCAGCCCAGAGCCCACCACTTGGTATGCGAAGTTATGATTGCGTACCCCGTTTTACACACATTTACATTGTGTTTATCTGCCATTTCATTGCTAGGCACCTTCAGGTCTTCCTATAAAGCCAGTCTACCTTAAGTCTCACTGCTCTGAACAACTTCATGCCATCAGAAAACACTCCCTCTTTACACTCTTTCCAGATCATTTATGACGGTGTGGAACAGCAGAGCTCCAGCACAGACTCATGCACAACTCCACCAGCAATCTCCCTCTGCCTTTTACTCCTGCCCTCTTTTCCTCACTATTAAGCATTGATTTCTTCCTGGGAAGACTTTCGCTCTTATGTCATGGCTGTTCAATTCCTTCAAAAACCTTTGGAGAGGGACTTTGTCAAGACTTCTTTAGAAATCCAAGTAAACTCTATCAATTTGTATAACAGTGGTACCCATTCTCTGCAAAACTCTGCAAGAGAAGTTAGCGTTGTGCCTCCAGCCCAGAGCACCCCACTGCCTACAGCTGCCTCGCTCTTCCAGCTGCCCCTTTGGCTTCTCTGAGTCCCTTGCTCCTCTGGTAAGGACACCAAATCTGAGTACATTATCTCTAAGTACAACATCTCAGGAAGTTCTGTTGATTTTGATTAATTATGAACATTAGTAGTTTCCAACCCTGTGTTTCAGTCAATGGGGGGGGGAAGAGATTGACTGCAATGAGAGGATTTATAATTCTGTTGTCAAAAAGCCATACTGAGTCCATGAAGCAGATAACCAGAAAAGTAGCAAGCACACAGGCTTATTTTTGTCTTAGCCCTGAAAGCCTCTTTTCTATGGTAGGGGCTTCCATATTGACAAGCATATAATATCTTGTGATCCAATTTGATGAGAGTTTGACCTAGAAGAAATCACAATAACCATCCATGGAGGATTTTTTTGCAGTATGGACGTGTTGCTCATAGGTCTTGGCTGCACAAGGCTGTTTCAATTTTTAATGAAAGACTTCTAGAGATGAAATATTTAAAACTTCTTTCTGTAAAGTCCAACTCCCCTTACTACCACTACTAACACTGTAAAGGGCAGTGATACTGCTTGTTGCTCTAAGTGTTTTAGAGTGATGGAGGAAAAGAAAGCTTTTATTTTTAAAGTTGGATATAGTCTGCAAAGATGACTAACCTTGAACTGAATCCTGCAGTTCTTTCTTACTAAGGTCAGTAGGAGTTTCAATTAATAGGAAGATTTTAATCAAGAGAGAACTGGGCAAAACCTCTGACACTTCTTGGAGAAAAATCTGTTAAAATTCAAAAGAAACCTCCTGCAGAAATTGCACAGTATAGAGAGAGATTCTTTAAGCCATCTGAAAGAGAAAAGAATTGCTTTACATTCTGCCCAGAGGTGACAATAATTAGTGCCAACCTCTTCTTTTGATTAATTTTAAATTTCCCTGTTAATTTCTGGGAGAAATCTTTTAAGAAATCCATCCCTTACAGCGTGCATTCTCCTGGGAGTGGGAAATATTTCTACTGTATCAATGGGAAACTGTAATTCAGAATAAGAAACTTTAAACATGAGTTGGCTTCAGTCGAAGCCCACAGAAACTGGTGATCCGTGTGCATTACAGCGCTGGATGATCAATAGTAATTCAGGGACAGAGCGGTGTATCGTCAACCGAGAAATATTTCAAGGCTTGATTAGTTGTGCTCCTTTTCCATTGGGACTGTAGTGCAATCTTCACTTATAAAGACATGTGATCTGAAAGCCTGAGGCAGAACAATTCTTGTTTTCACAGGAGAAGCTTTTCTAGGATGCAAAAGCTTTTACGTCCTCATCCTTGTTTCTAAAAGCTGTGCCTTCTCCACAAAATTACCAAAAAAAAAAAAAGAGCAAGCTTAGGATGGCATCAACATCACAGCCTCTGCGAGGTAAAAGGGCATGTAAAAAAATATTTTGGGCAGTGTTTCCTCATGCCTGCTTCATTCTGTCTCTTGTGATCTATGCTTTTCTTGGGGCTCTGATGTTTTCCCACATTGAAGGTAACCGGAAGGTTAATTTAAGTGAAGAATATAGAAAATTTCTGCAGAAACTGTGGCACATCTCCAGAAATTTATCAGGTATGTACTGGAATTTGAAAATAACTTAACTGTACAGGGAGTTACTCATTCTCTTGCTTTTTGCATGAGGTTTTTGGCTTTTGAAGACATTCTTCAAAATACTAAGAGCTGAACCTGCAAACAGGACTTTCCCTCTGCCTAGCTAATGATTGCTGTTGTTTGCTTGTCTTCCTTAGCTGTGATTTTTTACTGCAAGCTCCCCTGGTCCCTGTGTTCCTGCCTGAAAAGACTTTTTCTGAGGTGTCTGTGTTTGCTGAAGTTACCTAAGATCCTTAAAGCACAGCTGAGATTCTCATGGTATTTCCCTCTGACTGCTGGGGAGTGAATCCTCTGTCTCAGAAAGTCTCTTCCAGCTCCTTCCCAGCTCTGAGCCTCCCTACCACCCCTCTGGTGATGGGCTGCTGAGATGGAGGCAGGTGCTGTGCTGCGCCCTGGACCTGATGGTGCTGATGGAGGGGTACAGGGGAGGAGAAGGGGTAGAAATCCTCCTGGATCCATGTCAGGGCTTGTAGACAGGCTTGGACTTTCACTCAGGAAGCTGTAATGTGTTTGGGACAAGCATCTCTCTAAATAAAGCTCTTTCAAGCAGAGCTTGAGGGACGAGTAGGAATGAGGGGTGCAGCCTCTGGGATTCACAGCAGGGTGCTTGGCAGTGCCACCCATGCGGTTCATATCGGTCACATATTGATGACCCCACATTTCTAGTGTCTTTAGGTCAAAAGAAAATTAATCTCCTGGGGACTCCAAAATGAAACAGTACATTCAGGCTGGAAGCTGTTACCTCAATCTTACTGCACTTTTTCTTTATGCTTATTTTGATCATATTTTGACTTTGTTGGAGCAAAACTTGCTTATTCCTTGTTTATTTATCCATTCAAGCCACTGAATCCACCTGATTTTTTTCAGGGGGGAGGGGGGAGGATGAGGTCAATATTTTTGTCTTCTAAAAGAATACGAGCAAATCCTTAATTGGAGTAAACATCACTGGAATAACAGGATGGCTGCTTCCTGAGTGGTGGTCCGCAGACACTCAGTGTATCTCCTGTTGTAACAGATAACATGACAGAAAATGAGGAGGTATTTAAGGAAAAAATCCATGAACTGCTCAACACTGCCGAACGAGACTGGTTTGTCAATCCAAAAGATATATGGACTTTCTTTGGGTCTCTCTTTTTCTGCTGCACAGTATTCACAACTGTGGGTAAGTTCAGAGGTAAAGTAACCCCCTGCAGAATCGATTGCTATTTATTGCTGCTTTCTGCCATATATTTCTTTCAGGGAATTTAAAAGAACAAAACCAAACCCCAAATCCCCTTGAATTTTTCTCCTGAGTATTGACGATGAGTCTGCAAGGGGTTCTGCAAACATAGATTGCAGAGATGTAGCTGAGTCAGAGAAGCGAGTCAGTTTAGTAACTAGTGATGCTACACACTAGTTAGCTGCACCATTACATGCGTGCTGTAACGTGCACTCAGCTATGACATGTATGTAAAACTATTATATTAAAGTAAAAATAAAGCTCCATTTTCCAGTCAAACCTTATCCTTCCCACTACTGCGTTGTTACGCTGGGTAACATTTTCTTCACTTCATTACACAGATATTGTTTTTCAGTTCCTTCCCTGTTATTCACGTCTAACTCAGCTTTGTAAACCTATAGCTCTATAGTTACCCATGCTGTTGGTGTTCACACTGCTCTGGGTTAACAGTGCATGGCGATGTTTAAATCACACCTGTGAAATCTTTCATTCTGACTTCATATTTCAAAGAATGACCAAGACCAAATGGAAACATCTGCTCTGGTTTTGGCTCCCTCTGCATTGCTAAGTACAACTCCTCACGCTCATTCCCAAAGCTACTTTTATCCCTTTGCTAATGTTTCTCAAATGCTGGCAAGTACAGACACTATCTAAATTTGTCAGAATCAAAGCTGGATGAGAAATCCAGAGAGTTAATGTGTTTTCTTGAAGCACGGAGAAGACCCTCGCCTGCTGTCCGAGTCACAGCAGAGGCTTGAACCTCGGACTCTGATGTCTTCGGTGACTTCAAACTCAGATTCTTGCAGCCCCTGAGTTTGAACACAATTATTTAGGTCATCAGACACACATACTGGAGATGCAGGCCTGATCCTCACCCCACTCAGTGTTTCCTAGTACAAACACAACAGCTCGGAACATTTGAAAGAGGACATTTTATCAGAAAGCTTTTACTTCAGCAAACTGGTGAGAAACCATGCTGTTGAAGACTTCTTGACTGGGTATACTTACCCATCTCTGTTGACATGGGACTTTACCAATGACCCCATACACACTGACCAGACATATTTATTTCTAAACTGCCATTATTTTTGGCCTTCCTAGCGCTGAGCATTAACACGGCTTCCTCAGGTTTTGAGCTGAGGTTTGGGATCAGTAGGAAGCCTGAAATATTTGTTGCTAATAAGTGGCTGTTTCAATGGTGGTGGGTTTGTTATTTGCAGTATTGGGTACTGATAAATCACTTCAGGTTAGAGTCAGCCTTGCTACCTGTAGTTATCCAGGAGCAGCAAGGCACACAATCCGAAGGTTGGTGGTCTGAACTGCCGTCTCTTCACCGCCCGTGGAGGTTGTCTGGTGGCTCAGCTAGGCTAGGTTTCTGGATAGCTAAATTTAAGCTCAAGATGAGTTTTAACCCCTGAAACTGCAGTAGGTATTTTTAATGCATGGAAAACGAGAAAACAAACAAATAAAAAAAAGAAAATAACTCTGTACAATACCTACAAAAATTAATCTTCCCCAATTGCTTCAGTAGTAAGGATTAACATTCCCAGTGGGGAACAGAGTGATGAAGAATAGTTTTTCAGTGCTTCACAGCAAAGGAGGGACCAGGGTTGGATTGATAACAAAGGCTATGGCAGACGACAGCGAAACCAAACATGAATAGACAAAGAAAATTAAGGAAACCATACCTTAGCATATGAGCTAATAATCTTAGAGGCTGAGGACATGAGAAGAAATGTTTTGCGTCCTTTTGGAGGATGAGATGAAAATGGTTGTTAAAATTTAATACAATTAATATAATGCTGACGTTTTCTCCCACTGTAACAGAAAAGCACTAACTTAAAATTTAAGTTTCGTATCCAGAATGTTAGAGGAAGGAAATAGAAACACCCAAATTGAATTTAGGGAAAGGGCGTATCTTCTGCTACCATTTCATGTATCACAAAGGCCATGCATGTGGTAATACTTCTCTATTTGTTGTAATTGATATTTGTAAGCATTAGTACTCTAGAATAAACATTCATTTCCTCGTGTGATATACATATGCTTCCTCACTTGATCCTTTGTTTTTCTGAGTACATTTAAGAGACTCTGAAAACTATGAAGTTAGTACAAACACAATGTCAAAACAACACATGCCATTAGAGCTAGGGCTGATGAACTAGGGACAGTTTTAAATTCTGGTATTGGGTAACCATTCATCACAAGCAGTTTTGGCAAAGTAATTAAGTTTGAGGTATGGGTCTCATTGTCCCAGTCTAATCCATAGTGATGTCCTAGTTTCAAAATTCAGACAGTCATCTGGATCTGAATCTTCCCAGAGCTCAGGGAGTTTCATCCCCAGAAATCATTCAGTTGTACCGCTAGAACCTGGCAGTTGGCCAGGAGATGATCCCTCAGCTCCTCTTGTGCAGTCCATTATCTTCCCCCAACATCAGCTGTTGTCTCTCTGAGCTCAGCCCTCAGCTCATCTTCCCTGCGGAAGGGAAGCTCATCTTCCCTCTCTTGCTGTCTTACCTTTTGGATTCTTCTTAACCCAGATTCCCAGGTCCGGAAATCTTCCTGATTGCAGCCTTCAACAGGACAGAGGCTGCACACCAGTCTTGAGCTGGTCCAAACCTTTTGTTTCTCCTCCCTCACTGGTCTTCTGTTGTCAGGTAGTTAAGTCAAATGGCTGATGAGGTGCAGATGAGGTAGGAAGAATTAATTCAATAGAACTGCAAACTCCAAACCTCCAAGTGCTTGAAGAGGAAGGATGCCTGCATTAGTAACCAGCATTTGCGAGTCAGAAATTTTAATAGCTTCAAAGGAAAGCAAAAAAGAACATCATGTTCTAGACTAAAAACTGATTTTTAAAATTAACAGCAATAAAAACCTCAGAGGATATGAATCCCTAGTAAATCATGATGTCCTCTCTTTCCCTCCTCCCCCTTCCCTTCTCTTCCTCTCTCTGTTTTTGTTCAAGGTTACGGTAATACCTACCCTGTGACACGGGCTGGAAAATATCTCTGTATGTTGTACGCTTTATTTGGCATCCCTCTGATGTTCTTGGTCCTGACAGACATGGGAGACATCCTTGCGACTCTCTTATCCAAGTCTTACAAAGAATTCAGAAAACTGCAGTCAAAAATTCTAGCCTCTAAACTCTGCTCTGGATCTACATGTAACAAAGGGGATGAGTTGAAAACCAGAGACCAGTCTAAAGTAGCCATCAACGAGCCCTTGACTATTATGGAAGTTCTGAAAAGTCAGCCAGGTTTTAAAAGGAAGCCAATCAAATATCGCAATGCTGAAATTTTTGAGATGTTAATTGACAGAGAAAATGAATACATGAAACAAGCAAGAAATAAAACCATTGAGAGATGGAGTTCATGTCCTGAACTAGCCAGGGGAAAGACAATGTCCAGAGTAATTGAGAATTTTGACAAAATCGGGAAACAGTTAGAAAAATTAGATGTTCCCATTGTATTAATGGTGATAGTTATCTTTGTGTACATCTCCTGTGCAGCTGCTATTCTTCCAAACTGGGAAACCAGGTTGGATTTTCAGGAGGCCTTTTATTTCTGCTTTATCACCTTGACAACTATTGGATTTGGAGATACACAACTGGAACATCCCAAGTTTTTCTTGTTTTTTTCTCTCTATATTATTATTGGCATGGAAATTGTGTTCATCGCTTTTAAGCTGGGCCAAGACCGCTTAATTGGTTTGTATAAAAAGGTGATTTCATTTTGTGGGGAGAAAAAGATGCCATCAAAGAAGGTATATCCAAAATAAGGATGGTTATTTCTCATTCACTTGTAAGCGTTGGCAACTGCAATGAGATTAAACTGTTCCTGTGCATTTCTTCTGCCTGCCTTGGGCTGCCAGGAGGCATGTTTTGTTCTGATTTCTTCTGAGAGTCTACTGTAAAATGGCTGAATACCTCAGGAGATGCTTGGTGAAGGCATCTCCAGGGAGTACTTTCCAACAGGGTCCCATCTGCTAAATAATAAAAGAAGATGACATGTGATGAAAAAGAAGGCTTTCCCTGCCAGTGCTCGCTTGCATCTTTTGCAAAGCTCTGACTTTCAGCAGCCTTTCTGTCCTCTCTCCCACAGCACACCATTTTAGGAATTTTTTTTCAGCAGTTGTGCAAGCAAAGCCCAGATTAACGTCTCTTTCTGCCACCTCGTCTGCAGCCAGGAACAGTTTGGTCATGGCTGTCAGACCTGAACTGTGACAGCATGTTACTGCGAGATGATTCATCAGCTGGAGACAGTTGGGGGGAAGTATGAACCCAGCTGCTCTTTCATCATGACTGCATGTATTGCAAGCGTTGGAACTTTGTGCAGGCCGGAGGAATTTCAAAATGAATGGAAGGACACCAAATTTTTACCTCTTTCTCTGTCTCCTGTACAGAAATTGGTCAGAAAATTGTTCACCTATTCAGGGCTGGAACAACTCCTTTTCCATCACGATTTAGCATACCTGTAATCAGCCCAAAGTCAGCATGTGTCTCATGCTGTCCAGCTACAGAAGTGCTTAGGACAAGTCCTGCTCTTGAGAGGGTCACCTGGGGGAAGGAACGCAGCAAACCTGACGGTGACTGCAGTTGCAGAATGGAGCTCCATCTCTTTGCTGTTAAAGAAACCTGATGGTCTGGGGACACTGATGCCCGAAGTCCTCACTCCTCATGCAGGTTTTACTCAGCACAGACTGTTTGACTTCTGGGGGTTCCTTGACCCACTCATAGAAAGAAAACCCTACCTGTTTCACTGGGATGTGGTGAGGATCCTGTAGTTATATACTTGTGGAGCTCATTAATATGTGACTTATGCAGTTTCTTCAAGATTTTGTTCATATTATTCATAATCTGAATTGAGCTATCAATGATAAATATTTTTTTCTGTCAAAAAGACCCCAACACACTCTACAAAAGAAACCACTGACTTTAATTAGCCATTTCTTAACTTGTAAATTATATGCATACCCACTGAATTGAATGACATCTGTAGATATTAAAGCATGCTTGATTATGACAGAATGTGCATTATTCTCCATCGTAAACTTACCATTTGAAGCTGAGATTTTCAGCATATTTATGTGGCATCTTGTCTTAGTTACACTCCATGTACATGGTAATGTGTATCCAGTCTTTATTAATAATTAGATATGATTAAGCACTGATGATATGCAAAATATATAATGAATGATGGTATATACAAAAGTTCTTTGTAAGAATAACAATAAAGAATACAGCAGCTGAAAGGAACTGTGGTTAACTTTTTCATGTTTGCCGTGACTTTGGCTTCACAGACAGAGTCCCTCTGTTCAGACTGCTCTCATGTTACTTTATTTTATGTCTTTGGATTAAAATCAGTGTAGGACTTCGGATCCATGCCAAAGTTCTCAGAAATCAATGAAAAGACTCAGATGATTTAATGGGCTTTGGATCAGAGAACTGTACTTCCTGCTCCTCAGGGTTTTTTCCCTGTGATATGCCTAACACTGCCAGCATTAGCAAGAACTGGTCTTTATACCGTTTCTCTCATATTGGTGAGAGCTCATTTATGGAGAGGGATTAATCCTGAATTCATCTCCTGCAGATTTCTCCTTGACCTCGTACCTTGATACTTCACATCTACTTTACTGACCCAGGGAATTTTGGCTGGACTTGCAGTAAGGATTCTGTACCGTTTCATTCAAGTTATGGCCAAAGGATGGCAGTAAACAGCTTTCCTTCATATAAAACCCATCAGTTACGGGGAATAAAAATGTATCTTACAGAAGATGAGAGAACAGATCACATCACCATGGCCCTTTATAAACTGACAACATGCCTGTCTCTTGAATGCAATGCACAGATCTGGTCCTTCACCTCCCAAAGGATATGTAAATCTGGAAAAAGTTTATAGGCCAGGGAAAAGGATGAACAAAGATAAGGAGCAATTTCCATATGAGACACATAGAGTAGGTCTCTGGTCGGAAAGAGGTCAGAGACTAAAGGAGAGATGTGTAATGTTATGAGGGCATGGAGAAGGGAAACAGGGAATGGTGAAATGATTGTTAAACATCTTTCACTAGGAGAGCTAGGGCTGCCAAATGAAACTCGCATGTGGCAGGTTTAAGAAACACGGAAAAAAAAAGAATAGAAAATGGTACTTCACACAACATATAATTAAGTTGTAGATAGTCCTTGGCATGGGAGAATGTGGTAATTAAAAGTTCACATTAGATCAATGGGAGGTGGGACACAATCATGAAAGAAAAACTTGAAAAACAATTAAATACAAAAATAGCACTTCTGGCTCAATAATCTCTGAGTACCGAATTGGCAGATGAGGAGGAAGCATCTCTACAGACTTTCCTGTCCTTCCTTTGCAACACGATATCTCTCAGAGACAGAACGCTGGTCTGCACAGTCTCATTCTGACCTGATTTCAGTGCCCACAATGCTTTGGAGCAGGCTGCTATGTAGCTAGCAAAATATTCAGTAAGTCTGATTTCTGAAGACATATTTAGTTTCACATTTGTGGTCAAGGTAGATAAACCAGCCCACTCTGATTCTGCAAAACATATCACACACAGAGAAGTGATTTGGGTAACACAACCAGCCTGCAGGAAATACGACTTGGTCATTTGTCTTGTGTTGTGGACCTGAAGGAGGGTGGAGAGCTGGACACACACACAAACGTCAGGGATAAAAAGGTATTTATGTTTTCTCAGGTGCACTGAAACTCTGCTCCCGCACAACCAGGAATATCTGGTCCTAATTTCCTTACCGTCAAAGTTGGAAGACAATTTCCCAGATGACAGAGAAGTACGCAGCCGCCGTGCCCGGACAGTGAGAGCAGCGGTTTGGTCTGTGTAGCAGGATCTGAATGCAGCTCAGTAAATACAGCGACAGAGTTAATGAAGATGAAACAAAGTAGTGAGTAGTGCTTATTTAGTGAGCCTCAGGCATAAATATTTATGAGTTGACTGCTCTTATCGCGGTCTAAGTCCTAGAAGAATTCACAGTCTCTGCTCCCAGTAGTTTCCATTCAACAAAATTGACATGGAAATCAGCTTTGTTTGCATCAAAGTAGCACAAAATACTGCTTTTCCTAACTTTTCCATCATGTGCTGCATGAGATGGTGGATTAGCTGTGAAGGGCTTCATGGAAGAACTTTTCTATGAGGAAAGACGTGACTGATGGGGGAAGAGTTGCTTGATGTGTAACCCACAAAGGATATGAGTTATTACAAACCCAGCTGGAGAGCTTCACAGATGAAATGCACTTGGTGCTGAAGGATGCTGGATCAATCACTCCTGATCGGGCCAAGATGGCAGCTGTCACGAGTACTTAGGAGTGGAGAGGAGGGTGTTCCTGGTGTGGGAATTGCAGGGGGAAGGATGGAGAAATGAATGGAAACGGTGGAAACAATCTTTGGGCAGAAGGGTTAGAGAGAGAAAGTGACAGCAACAGTAGGGGAAGGAGCTGTTTTCTGCATAGACATACACGTGGTGCAGAGATGCTTGAGAGGTACTGAAAATATGGTGAGGGTTGGTGCTTCTGGCCTGGTGAAGGATTGTGGAGCCAGCCTATGGTCAGAGAGTCCTTTGGAGATCAGCACGGTGCCCACGGTTGTTGGGCTCCAGCACAGGTCTCTCCATCAGCAGCCAGAGGGAGGGCAGGCGAGTCTGTGCAAGGGAGCCTCCTGAGAGGTGAGACAGTGGCAGGCATGAGAAACAGGGACTGGACTGAAAAGCCATTAATGAAAACATTAGAAATATTCCTCATATTCTCTGCTTTGGCATTTAAATGACGCCAACCCATTCAGAAATATCTTTTACACGAGCGATACGTCTGAGGACTCAGGAAACCCTTAATGGGATGTAGGACTTGTCATCTGTGTGCCAGTAGTTCAGATGCAGTCCAGATTTTAGTGGGCTCAACGTTAATAGCATTTGATAGCACTTGGATGGCCTTTATGCTTTTTCAACTCGTTCCAGGTGGAGATGCACCCACACCACAAAAACACGCCCATATAATGAACGCTAATAGCACGCGTGGTGTCAGGCTCAGCAGGGGCAAAGGCTGAGACTCCAGCTGAGAGGAGTCCCTGCAGTCCCCTTTGCTTCCAGGATCTCAGCATACCTTGTGATCCTAATTTCCAGACCACAGGGTGCATCAAATGTAGCATGTGTGCCTGTTGCATGCAATACGATGTTTTGTGAACCCAAAATGATGGGTCTTATTATTTTCCCTGGCTTTCACACACTGAATATTTTTATTTTTTATGTCTATTTTTTCATTTTTTATTTTTATTTTTAATTTTTATTTTTTTATTTTTATTTTTCCTTCTTCTTCTTCTTCTTCTTCTTCTTCTTCTTCTTCTTCTTCTTCTTCTTCTTCTTCTTCTTCTTCTTCTTTCTTCTTCTTCTTCTTCTTCTTCTTCTTCTTCTTATTATTATTATTATTATTATTATTATTATTATTGTTATTGTTATTGTTATTATTATTTTATTATTATTATTAAAAAGCACCTTCACAGGCTGTACTCAGCTGTTCTACCAGGATATATTATATTCTAAGAACAACTTCAAGTATTTAGTGAGGCTAAACTTCCTTATCCACGCCCCACATGTATGGTAGAAAACAATATTTCTCGAGCTATCCAGAATGATAGCCTGCATTACAGACAGAGCAGGGGAGAGCAAGTTTCTCAGGATAAACTTCATGATCTTTGTTAAAGTACCTAGGCATAGATGGTACAGAACTATTAGAAATTTGCTCCGTCACTCATAGCAAGAAATAGCTGCACAAAGACACCAGCTCTCTCATATATGTATTTTCAGGATAGCGGCCAGAGGTCTAAGTGCAAAGCTTCATGGACAAGGAACTCGGCGAACGCATTGCCTGTGCGTGCCAGCAGCTGGTCCTCTGCACGTGGTACTCGTTAGAGTTCTAGGAAGTGCTTGGACAAATGTTAGTTGGTTGGTGTGCTCGTGGTTTTGCATGTGAATCAGAGCTTTTTTTTTTTGCTTTGAGTTAAAAATTGAGTCTCAGTAGATAAAATTTAGTTCTTTTGAGGTTAGTTCAGACTTTTTCAAGCTGATGAAGCTCTTAATGGCTGTGCACAGACAGAATCCTCCTGACACTGAACTTGTGCATAAAACTTTATGTCGGTGCATTTTCAGGATGTACCAAAGTCCAGTAGGAAAGGAAAGGAAAGGAAAGGAAAGGAAAGGAAAGGAAAGGAAAGGAAAGGAAAGGAAAGGAAAGGAAAGGAAAGGAAAGGAAAGGAAAGGAAAGGAAAGGAAAGGAAAGGAAAGGAAAGGAAAGGAAAGGAAAGGAAAGGAAAGGAAAGGAAAGGAAAGGAAAGGAAAGGAAAGGAAAGGAAAGGAAAGGAAAGGAAAGGAAAGGAAAGGAAAGGAAAGGAAAGGAAAGGAAAGGAAAGGAAAGGAAAGGAAAGGAAAGGAAAGGAAAGGAAAGGAAAGGAAAGGAAAGGAAAGGAAAGGAAAGGAAAGGAAAGGAAAGGAAAGGAAAGGAAAGGAAAGGAAAGGAAAGGAAAGGAAAGGAAAGGAAAGGAAAGGAAAGGAAAGGAAAGGAAAGGAAAGGAAAGGAAAGGAAAGGAAAGGAAAGGAAAGGAAAGGAAAGGAAAGGAAAGGAAAGGAAAGGAGGAAAGGAAAGGAAAGGAAAGGAAAGGAAAGGAAAGGAAAGGAAATGAGGAAGAGTGGAGATTTGACAGTGAAAAAGGAATTGCTGTGTTAAGCATGTGATGATAAATCGGGGTAACGATGTTGCCTAACAGCACTGACTCATTACATTATCTGCTTCCACAAAGTCCTGTGTGAACAGCAAAACGGAGAGAGAAGACACCGCAAAAATCAGCATATAAAATTGCCAACGTACTTGATGCGCTGCTGGAAGAGAGTTATTTGATCTGCCATGCAATGCAGACTGTCATCATTCTCTCTGATCAGTGCCCTGCAGGGGAAAGCCACCCGTCTGCCGTCTCTCGTCACATGTGACAAAAAGATTTGAGAAGCTGTGCCAGAGCTGGAGGTTGGGGCTCTGACTGGGTATAAGTCACGCAGATTCTAGAATTTCCCTATTTCACACTTTTCTTGTAGCAAGTTATAGATGTTGCTGCTGCTAAAGGAATTTGGGAGTTTGGGGAATTCAGTGTGTATGAAGTCTTCTGCCAAACAGCTCAATGTGAGACTTGGTTTTAGGCTGTTTTTCTCTCACACAACCTTCCAGAGTCTCAGGAGAGCACTGGCTGCCTAGACCTCACAGTGCTTCCTGGAAGATAGAACTGGCTGATGCCTGGATGAAAACTTCTGGTGACACTTAAAAGAAGTTTGAAGAAAATGGAAGTTTTGAATCTCTCATAGCAGCACTTTCATAAAACGTCTTCAGATCTGAATTTGTAGGAGGATTTTTAATTGAACTGCAGAATGTGGATCGCCAAAAAATTTTGAAATTATGTTAGCAATTTCATCTTTGAATGACTTGCTGAGGTAAGCCATGTTTGTGAGTAAGAAGGGAAGCACCTGAAAGATAAAGCTCTCTGTGATCTGCCATACTGTTACTACAGCTCCAGCTTCTCACACAGAGGTGCTGATGAAGGAGACCTGGCTTTCTCCAGGGTTGATTCCAAGTTTTTCCATATCTCCCAGGAGAAGACGAAACCCTGGTATGATCTACTACAAACAAAGCGATACGTGGCATTCTTGTTAAAAGATGTTTCTAAAACAGTTTAAATAGGCTTATGTTGAGACAGCTTTGTAGTTACTGGGAAGGGGGAGCGGAAAAAAGAGCAAATGAAGGTTCATGAACTTTCCTTGGAGTTTAAGAGCAGGACATGATTTGCTGTACTTAAGAAGTTTGATTTACTGCCTGGATCTGTAAATAACAAGTGTGTGCCTGGGCTGACATTTGACAGCCAACAGCTTTGCTTTTCTCTCCGCTCTGCAAGAAAAGTTACACTGCCGAAAGGTTTTCACAGCAATTTGCTATGCTGATGAAACAAATACAGTTTGTGCTCAAAGAGATTAAGGACTGGCATGTATACATGTTTTTACTTTGTAGAAAACCCACTTCTAAATGCTACCTAAGAAGCAGAGAGCTGAATTCTGATCTTCTTGAAATCCATGGCAAAGCTCACAGTGCCTTGAGCGAAATCAGGTTTGGAAACAAGTGACAAGTAGATTATGTGTTGCCATTAATCCCTTTGATCATGGTCTTAGAAGGGCCATTTCATGCCTAAACTGCCATCTCATGGAAAGGTTTTTTCCACATACAAACTGGCTAAGTTCCTGATGGTTGTTTCTTGTCTTCTCATTTCCCCGTTAAAGGGATGGCTATTTTATTTCGTTGTCAGCAGTGACCTGCAATCAGGACATGATCTCAGACTCTGGAGATGGAAATTTCTCAATTAAATAAACCCAAGTTTTTCTTGGTCAAGAATAGAAAAAATAAAGATGTGTCTTATACCTACAGTAAGCACTCTTGTGGTTATTAATTACTTTTCCTGTGGCCATGTTTTTCATCGGTTTAGGGCAGAGCTCCCCATCCCAGTTCCTGTCAATGGCCCACAGACCCTTGCGTCCCCAGGTAGAACCCGAGATGTGTGATGTGCTCCCAAGGACACCAGGGCTCATCCTGTGATGGGACAGAGGTTCACTTCTTCCTTGGAGAAGCATGGAGTTTCCCTGTTATCTTTGTTTTCCATTAAAAGAGAGTAGGGAAACAGAAGCACCAATATTAACAATGCTATAAACACAGCAACTGAGGAAGTCATGTAACTCGGTCTCCAGGCAATTTTAAAGTAGACTTTTAGGGATGATGTTCAAATAAACACTTTGACCAATCCTTAAGCTTAATTGAAGCCCAGTGTTTTCAAAGTCAAGGGGGGGTGTGGTTTTTTTTGTTTGTTTGTTTGCTTGCTTGCTTGCTTTTTTATTTATTTATAAGCTTTTATTGATGGGAACAGGAAATCATATTAGAAACTATTCTCAGTATTTCTATTGTTTGGGAAAAGATGCAATAAAAAAGCATTAAGGAGTCTGTTCCTGTAAAATTCTCCAGCTTACTGCTCAGACAGATGGATTTGAAGTGGCTGACTTTGGTAAAAGCTTCTTTGATCTAAAAATCTCACCTGCTTTTTAGTCTGAATAGCACCACTGAGGAGCTATACAATCTTTCAGAGTATCTCAATTATAAATAAACAGGGTGAAAGATTTGGGCCCTGATTCTGATTTAACTTTCAGCAGTTTCAGAGGGAAGCAGCTCTGTCAAAGTCAGCAAAATCATTGAATTCTAAAGGCAGCAGGGGATTAGGCTCAGACTCCTTGAATTCTGTTTATAATTATTATTGCTGGTGTTTATTATTTTTATTACGGCAGTTCCTTGGAGCATCTTAGATAAGGACCTTAAGCAACCATCCTTGATCTGAGAGTCCCTAGCTGCGTGCCTGCCGCAGCATGCATCTCTCACTGTAACTAAAGCAGACCTTATCGCTTCCTGCCTGCGCTGGCTAAGCAAGAAAGAAAAAATCTTCATGGCGAGTGTACAAATATGTGTCACTGGGTGATTGAGGAGATCTGTGAAGCAGCTGCGGTGTATTTCAAAAAGGAAGCAACCTAGTGAAATAGGAGATGTGAATGCAGAAGCCTCATGCAATACAATGAAATTTCTTGACAAGGGAAGCATGTGCGTTGCCTGGTTGTCCCGTTCCAGCTGGGTCACTTGACCCTACCAGCTCATGGGCACTTGACCTGATCAATGAATCAGTTTTGGATTCTAGTATCTATAAATACCTATTGTGATATCTTCATAAACCTCTTGGATCAGTCCTCTGACTATTGGGAAAAGCACCAGTTTATCAGTCTTCAGCTGTTCATTTAGCATTCAGTGACGGTATGGATAGCTCTCATTCAAGGTGCTTGCAGCTGCCTGGAAAGCTGGAAGGGTGGAGTGACCGAGCAGAGCACAAACTTGACAAGCATGGAGTGAGTAAAACACTTTTATTGTCTCCAGAGCAGGGAAAGAGAAATGTGACACATTTGAAAAATTGCAAACCATTGAGCACATTTTACGAAACTGGACTAAAAAGCATGCATAAGAGAAGGGCTTATATAGAAGTGTCCATAATTATATTGTTATTTGACAAGACTGTGTGATTTATAGTAAGAGCATCTGTATTCAGGAGTCCATGAGCATCACCTGTTCACAGATGAGCGTTGCCTTTGAACCAAGCTGGAACAGGTGCAGAGAAGAGATTGGTCAGGAGAGTGACCACCCTTGGAATGCTTGTTATTTGGTGAGAAGAGACTGAGAGAGACTGATGAATCTTCAGGGGAGAAGGTATGTTTCAATTCAGAGCGTGCCCAGCACTCTCTGTCAAGAATATGTCAAAATTGGACAGGAATATGCTAAACTGGGAGAGAACTTTGTAGCAAGTCCCAGAGCCTTTTAAACCAAATAGGCTCCTTACTACCTCCTACATGTGCAAGGTAAAGAGAAGGCCAAATGCCAACAGAAGAGCAGAGCAGAGAAGCTGGTCACAGCGCCTGTCTGGGTCCCGAGAGCGCTAACAGGCTGCAACGCCCCTGCCCAGCCTGCCCCTGCGGCTCCCCCCACCCTGCCCAGGGCCAGCCCAGGGCCATCAGTCCTCACCCCAGCGATGGCACAGGGTGAGTGAAAGATACCATTTGCAAAGATCTCGGTCCAGGAGGTTTAACAGGTCACGGGCTTAGCTTGTAAAATAAATTGAGTCACAAATATTAATAAGTATTCTGAGTCCTTAGCTAACAACTCTGTGCTACGAACTACTTTTTTTTGCTTCAGCTTTTCTTTTTGTTCTGAAACCAGAGACCTCTGGTGGAGGCAATCAGCTAGGTAGGGCAGGTAGGCTCTTTGGGGTACCGGGGACCCTGACATGCTGGCAGGAATCTTGTATTTACAGACACTACCTTGAGTTTGATGGCTGGCTCTTTGAAACTCAGCTACATGTGGTCACCATCAAGATGCAAATCTCAGCTGTGACATTTGCTCTCTCCCCCCCCCAAAAAAAAAGTTTTACATTTCTAATTGTCCTGAGGGACATAAATTGTTTGCTAATAGGTGAAGTTCTACTTTCTATATATACCACACTGTCTTGATGAATGAATAATTTGTATTTGTGGAAGTCTATAGGCATCCATTAAATATGAGGTGGAACTTCACAGCCAAGTGCCTCTCTCAATGTTTTCTGAATGCTTTACATCCTCTGACATGATTCACATGGATTTCCGTGGCAGGAGGGCAAGGCATTGCTTGCACAGCCCAGGTAAACTCCCAAACTCGGAGGGACCAACATCAATTGCAAAACTCTTATTCTCTTCAAAGGAAAACCAAAGACCTTAAATGCAGCCCTATCCCTGAATAATGCAGCTCCTGCCGTTTTAGTTGTACTGTAAAATCCTGGGAGATGCCTCAGTGCATTTCAAAGACGATACCGTCATTCAGGCCGGTGGAATCAAAGCCTTTAATTGCCCCCTCCTCTGTAATTCAGTGTGTGGCAGATTCCTGGTGATTCCCAGCTATGGGCACTCCCTACACCTGCCTCAGTGTTCGTTGCAACATTAATACGGAAAGTTATTCACTGGAAAACAATACACAACAATAATACTCTGTATTTCATATAGAGTATAGAAATAATGCTCTATATTTCATGAGTATGTTTCTAAACTTCCCTCAAAGCTAAGCAGTTATAATTATTTTATGAAGTGGGGTGAGGAGGGATGTGGAGGAGGGAAGAGGCATGCCTGAGGTCACTGGCAGGGCTCCAGTAAGAATCCAGCTCTGATCTCCCAGTCCTTGACCAGAGAGACTTCATCTTGTGAAATTCATGTTTTAGTCCTACTTAGTGCTGGAATCAGGGTCTCTCAGTGAGCATTTCTGCTCCCTACCTAGGCAAGGTTAGAAGAAGGAAAGGAGGGGAAGGAGAGGCCATGTCTCATTGAGCTGACCTGAGAGTAACAAAGGGGACACTGCTCCAAGCCTTCGTCCCTGTTTTCAAAAGAAGGGAACCAAGCACACTTGTGCCTGAGTCTGGGTGTCACAGAGCCTCCCACCATGAGCAGAACAGCTCTGCTCCAGTGCAGGCAGCTTGCTCTCTGCCTTGTCTTTTCTGGGCAACAGGTATGAATCCAAGGGAAGGTGTTCAGCTCTGAAGCTTGTTAAACGGGAGGAGAAACTGTACTAAGATTTGCTCTCATGCTTTGGGTCAGAGACCAAGTTGTGTCCTGCTGCTGGAGACTGATTTTAATACTTTGACTTTGGCTACCTGCACCTTTCAGGGCTCGTGTCCCTGTCAGATCTACATCTTCACTGCTTCTCTTTGGTGGCACCGGCAAGAGCAAGGTGTGAAGCAAGCACTGACGTTGATGAATACAGAAATATTCACACTATGGCAGCACATTCAGGATGGGCAAATTACCCAGATTTGTACTAGGCACTTCCTTTTCAGGTGGTGTTACAAGGCAAGCTGTGGTGACACAAGACCAACAGCACTGGTTGGTGTAATACTCCTGACGCAGCAGCAGACTTTGAAGGAACCAAGCTGGGAATTTCTAAAATGCCTTGAGGAGTCCATGGGAAAGAGCTTAGCCAGACACACCATCTTTCCTAATGGTCAGATTTTCAGATGACTTGGTGGTGGGGGTTAAACTCCAAAGGGATGCTGGGGGTGCTTCTTCCTACCAAACAAAAACTCATCCCGTTGGCATGGGGTTGGTCCAGACTGCACCGTGGTGCTACTGGTGCCAGGACCAGCGAGTACTGCTGTATTGGTCTGCCTCTGCAGGTCACACTCTCCCTATCTGAACACAGTTGAAGATTTAGACTTTGGCTTATAAATCTTGCAGGAAAAAAAAAGTGAAAAACTCAGAGTTATTCACTTCTGGCAATACTTAGGAAAAAACCCCCAAGTTATTCATTCTCAACACAAGCCATTACAGTTTTGGATTATGCTTTTTAGTATTATGGTTGCCACTGAAAAATACTATAAATGTATTTATGGAAAATGATCTTTTCTTTAACACATCTTCCTAGAAATGTCCCTTTCTTTCCATTCTTCACTCAGTAAGAGTGGTGGGATGCTGCCTCTGTACCATGCCTTTCACAGCTCTACTTCTCTCTGGAGGAAAGCAAAACTGTTTCAAGCTAGTGCGAAATGAAGGATGGGTGATAAGGGTTACAGGCTGACGTCCATAATCTCAGCCCTCAGAAGTGAGGTTGGGCTGATGCCTTTTTTTGGGATTATTGTGGAATAACCTTCTTTCTTTTTCTTTCTTACGGATCATGCTTTTTGTGCTTTGTAATGTTGATAGTATCAAATAATAATTGGGGGCAAAAAAGAATTTATGATTCCAAATTCTCGTTATATTAGTGTAGGTAAGGTTACCCTTTGTATGCCTGTGTTCACTTGGAGAGTTACCTGCAACTGCAAATGCCTTGTTTCTATTTTTATTATTCAAGCTTCTTGGTCTTTTAGGCTGCGGATAGAAATTCCTTGAGCTTGGTTACCTTACACCACTAGATGGTGCAACCAGACCTCGTTCCTTCTGGAGACCAACCACCACCAGATGGCATGGTTGAGGGCCGGGAGAGCTGCCAGGGGTGGCTTGAGCCAGACTGTCCATCTGATCTAAGGCCACCAGCCTGGGGAGCTGGCCCTGCACCGCCCGTGCTCATCTGCTGGGGTAATCAGAAGATGACTTAGACAATTTCACACGACGTTAGGAAGAAGTTGCTTTGCGTAGGAATAGTGGCATTTGTAGGTAGAAAGAATAGCAAAATACTTAGACCTTACACGGAAACGTCTGTCTGTTACTAGTTTTAAAGTGAGACCCCAAAGTTCAGTCAGTATGATGCTCTACATTTACCTACACAGAAAGAATATAGATTTTAGGATACTCCTCAGTGAATTCTTATTTTAACCTTTCTTTTAGACAAACATGTATAGGGTATATTGAAATACCTTAAATTTCTTAACCATAGCTGTATGAATGCGTAAATTGAGGCACAGAAATCTTAAAGCAATACAGCAGCTCAGGGCCAGCGCCAGGAACTGGGGCTGCTGACTCCGCAGTGGTGCTGTCCCCCTCTGACTCTCCCCAGTTCCTCTTCTTTCCCTCAGAAGGCAGAAAAATAATTTCCTCCACAGGAAGTGACAAAGTGCCTGTTCCTCAGCGAGACCCACCCGATCCCATATGGGAGGCAGCCAAGGAGATCTGAGGCCTTTACAACCCCTGTTCGTGTATGAGGAAGGCCAAGAGGGATACAACCACGGCCCATGTAGGTGTGCGTGTCACCTGGGAGAACCACTGGCTGATGGAAAGAAAATATGATCTAGAACTGGACGCTTTCTGTTCTATTTTTCATTTATCAGCACTTTGGCTGAATGACCTAAAGCAAATTGCAACCTTTCTTGGCTTCATTTGCCCTCATCCATTGAAGTGTGGTAATAATACCTTGGAGGACTGTGGCAAAGCCTAATATGCTGTTTGTTCATCATAGGATAAAAGATTTAATTAATACCAGAGGAGGGACTAGATTTTAAACCTTTCCTCTCAGAATTGATCTCTACAGGCCTTTCTAGCATTAGAAAATGAACATACAAAACATCTCAGATAGAAAGACTTATTCTGAAGTTTTTCTATCTTAAAGTGCCAAAAAATCACTAGACAAAACCCAAAGAATATATAAAAAAAAAAAGATAAAAAAAACCACCACCTGTCAAAATAAAATTAAAATAATGGTCAAAACACTGTCAGAACAATGTTGAGTTCAGGGTCTCTTGGAAGATAGGGTAGCTCTTGGAAGGCTTGTCACCAAGCATACTCCATGTACAACTGGTAGGATGGGTAATCACTTCAGGAGTTCAATGGAAAGGTGCTTGTTATCATTTCAGGATTAGGATCAGAGTAAGAAAGAAGAAATAAATCCTTCAGGACTTGATTTTCTTTGAGCAATATGCTTCTTAAAATAAAGAAGCTGCAGGAGCTCACCCTTTCTGCTTTCTGGAAATAGTTGGGGAACAAGAGTACTGTGAGGTGGGTGGGAATATGATTACTCCAGGACTTTTGTCTGGACCAGCGAAGCATTGGAAGTGAACCTCTTGTTTGTGCCCACTTGCTGCACTTGGATTTGCACCCTGGAATGGGCACATGGATCCCTGATAAACTGCAGGGTGTGTGCCAAGAAAGTGCCTGAAGCACTTCCACTGCTGATGGCTACTGAGTCAACAGGAGCAAACCAGACCTAATCCAAAGTAAAACCCCTGAAACACAGACAGTGTGAACAGGAGTCCCCACTGTCAGCTGTGCCCCTCTGCAGACCTGCTCCTACTGCGCTGCTTTACTTTCTAATGTAGACACGGAGTAACTGATGCTGAATCTTGTTGGTGGCAAGATCCAGGAAACAGTCCTCTGAAGGTGATTACAAATGGTGATATTCACCCTACCTAACTGGAGTGAGTGACTGGAGACAGACAGACAGACAGAGGCAAGCAGTCTGAGTCATGTCAAGGCCTCCTCAGTGTTCAGAGGGGAGAAACAGGCGTTTCCACCCCACCTCTCAGCACTGATGAGGGAGGGAGCCCAGACATCTTCCTTCTTAAGAGGTAAAACCTTGCCTTTTCCTCCCTTTCCTTTCCATCCCATCGCCCTTCCAGCCCATCTGTGCCCAACGCTATCCCACACCGCTTGCCGTGGCACTTCTCCTTGTATGGTTGAGCTGGGAGCCGGATTAGGGAAGAGATCCAGTTGAAGGACACCCCAAATGCTCAAGTTTTTTTTTCAGGCAGATCAGTTCCCCCGTCTGTTTCACACCATGCTCGTGAAAACAGCTGGGGGGAGGATGTTCTCACAACGACCCCTTAAGCTGCTGTCACCCCTAAGCACTTCTAAAAGTCACATAGCAGCCTGGGGGTGAAATCTATATCCCACTCAGATTTTGCGCTGCAATAGCATCCCTGAGATAGCCCCCTCAATGCACACAATGCTTTTTTTCTGCTCTGGTGTACTGGCGTTTTTTGGAAGCCTCCAAACACCATTTTTGCTTTACGGGTGATCGCTGAAGCAAACTCAGCCATTTCCATCCCACTGCAAGCAGTGATTTTGCTGTTCTGTAGCTGGTCAATATTTGAATTGGCAAGAAGGTGGGTGTTTCAAAGGACAGATAATCTTTTGTTTGTTCTCTCCCAACCTTGCTCATACTAGGCCCAGACTTCTGCTTAAATGTCGCCGATTTCTCTTATTATTACTATTTTTAGTGGAATTTAAGTTGCAATGGTAGAGGCCATGGGGCCTGAATCATTCCAGCTTATAGTCTTGGTAGCACGGCTGATTGTAACCGCGTGAGGCAGATCTGATGTAAATACACAAAATGTCAGCTCCTGCACCACAGCCCCATCCCAGAATAACACCGACCTCACCACCCCTTTAAATGCTGCTCTGGCTGCTGAACTTTCCCTGCCCTGAGCGCAGGAGGAAATGTAACGCACGGGGAAATATAACGGCTGCCAGCGATGGCAATAAATGCGTTGTGGGTGACTCCGTTGAAACTGGGAGGGAAAAGGAGATGTTAACCTGTGGGGACGTGCTCCTAAGTGTCATTCCCGGGCCACGGAGTACAGCGTGCGACCCTGGGGTACCTTTCTGCAAGGAGGGGGGTGGAACCGGGCACAGATCCCTGCTGACGGCCCCGTGCTGCCTCTTCCGCCTTCCCCGCAGCCTGCCAGAGCTGCACGTTTGCAGGGGTTTCCCTGTATTTGCTTTTGAAGGGGGGAACAGGGCAGGTGCTGAGCGGGCAGAGCAAACACAGCGGCCACCGTGCCCTCCCCTTGCGCCTGTTCTCCTCGCCTGCCTTCTCCCCTCTCCCCCCGCCTCCCGCCGAGCACGTCTCACATCGGTTCAGACAGAAACCCGGGCGGAAAGTAATGCTGCTTAGAGCAGCGTGGACTTGCCCAGGAAGGCTTCAGGGAGAGAGAGAGAGGGATGGAGACCAGGGCCGTGAGAGCGCTGTGCCGATCCAGCTGCCGTGCAGATCCAAGCCTGCACAGGGCTGCACAGAAGGGCAAAAACTGACCCAAATTCACCTCCCCAACGCAGATTTTTCACTCTGGGCTTCGTCAGCTCCTCATTCACCTTTGCACAAGCCGTATCTGTCACTCCATGGCTTGGAGCTGCAAGAGGCCACGATTTCCCAGGCGATGGCTATTGTCAGATAAGAGCAAGAGAAAATAGGAGTGCTGTTCATACACAGAGGGAGATGGTGGCTGTATGTGCACAGAAAATCAGTCCGAGTATTAATTTTGCTATCTGCCCAATGAACCTTGCTTCTTTTATTAGAAAGGAATGACTGGAAATCACTAACAAAATGCTCAGGAGTTATACCAGAGCAAGCAAACTATTTCGATGAGTATTCATTAACATTTGTCAATTAATTTGTTTTGGACAAACACAGATTTTTAAAAAAGTGAGATCTGTCCCCTAAAGGTACCATTTTAACACCTGTCATTAAAGAACTGTGCTTTAAATACTATCATATATCCATAGGCAATTCCTGGCAAGGCTTACTTGACTCAGAAAGGAAATGTTTAACATTTAAAAGATGTCTCTGTTTCTGTTTATTGATCTCCGCTGCACTCCTCAGACCTGGTTCTCTTTCTGGTTCTAAAAGTTCTGTGTATAGATCTGACAAAGAGAAACAGAAGCATGTTATCTGTGTAATCAAATAGAACTAAATCACGTAGAAAAGAGTTTCTAATTTTATCAGCCATTTACGCTGAATAGCCTGATGTCTCATAAAGAAATTCAAATTAATTACAGCATTTGATAAATACCAAGATGATGTGCTCTGCTTGTGCTATATCTGCAAGGAGAAGTTCCAGCTACACAGTGTTGCTTCTGCTTTTGCACACATTTTAAATACAGCACTGCTAAATGAAGTACTGTTGGGACTTGGGTAGTCGTGTTCAGCCTGCAATGGAACAAAGTGCTCCTCAGCTTGGTGCTGTCTGATGGTGGGGTGTTGCTGAGAGTAATGATAAATCCCTACTGATATGTTAGTGTCTGTGCGGAGGTAGCTTGTAGCCCCAGTCCAGGACTAGAAGCCCTGTATGGCATGCACTGCGTAAGTCAATAATATAGAGGCAGTGCCTGCCCTGAGTAGCACACGATCTACATCAAACAGAAGGGAAACCAGGAGAGCTGCATTAAGGAGCACAAGGGGGAAAATGGCATTGTCTAGTGATCAAGTAGGCAGCAACTTCTATGTGCCAGCTCTCCATCTGCTTGCCAAGATTTTTGTACTCAGCGTGGGCTGAAGGAGGACAACAAAGCTACTTCGATTCTTCTTTGGACAATGCTTTTGATGTCAAGAACAACAGGAGAGAAAGCATTTCTCATTTAAGGTATTTCTTAAAAACAACAAAGTCTGAGCGTCAGCAGCAGAGTGGAAGCCTCCTGGTAGCACAGAATGGCCCAAGGACACACCTTCAGCCAGGCTCTGTGTTTATTTCCAGCAGCGTGCTTTACTTTGGTATTCATGGACACAGCCACTGCACTTTCCAGCAGGTGCAGGAAATGCAATTAGTTGCTATGGATATTGATCTTGCCTTTAGAGTCTAACTTTGAAGTTGGTTTGGGTTATCTGAAAAACAAAGATGTAGCATGATGCTTTGCCTTAACTATGATTGAAAGTGATTTCTTTTATCCTTGATTTTCCCTTTATTACTTTGCTTCCTCTCTTTTATTTACCCTTGTGAAGAGAGGGTACCCATGCAAATATTGTGATTTGAAAACGTAGGTGATGGAGGCAGCATATTGAAAGCTCTTTCATGGGGGCGCAGGTTCTAGCAGAGTTAAATTGGAGGTGATTTTTTTTATTTTTTTTTTTTTTGCAAAAAGTGGAAGTTGGAGTACCAGACTATTTTTGTCAAAGAAAAAGCACACAGGAAGCAAAACAGTCTTTAAAGATAGGGGAGATTAGAGAGATGTTCAAACTATGTTCGAATTCAGAGTGAGACTAGAAACTCCCCAGAATTCAGATGTTTGGCTCATAGCAACACCAAGAGCTATTTGCAAATATCTGGATGTGAGCTTTGAATTTCCAGAACTCCTGAAGTTTACAGGAGGTGGATTCTTAAATCCTTGGCTTGGATCTCCTCTCTGAAAATACAAGGGATCTGCTACAATATACTTACATGACAATCTAAGAAGATACAGAAAGAAAATAAAGTTTCTAGAATAACAGAGATGTTCTGGTTAGGCTAATGGAAGAGAAGATACAGTGCTCCGGGAGATAATTTTGCTTCTGAAAACTGCATTGAACTACCAGGCCTGCACTTGAATGACTGCAACCCAAACAGAATACTGTTTCACTGTCGCCAGATGGCTGACAGCGTGTTGTTTAATATTTAACACAAAATATAGCAGAAGGATGTGAGGGCTCTTGCAGTTACCAAAAGGGAAGGAAATTCCGTTGGTCACCTCAAGCCTGACCTGTGGTCCTCTAGAAAAAGAGGAAAGCCTCTTCAGAAATGATGTTACTTCAAGGTTTTTCTGCTGTACATGTGTAGTGGTGGTGTCCAGTAGATAGGAAAGGGGATAGGGGAAGTTTGGGGATATAAACAAAGATGCAAGCAAAATGCAGGCTGATCACTGAAACCTAAATCTTCAAAATCAATATTTAATTTTTTAAAATTATCAGTTACAGATATACAAAGTTGAACACTTGTGTTCTGTTAACATTTTTGTGCTTCATATTTTTGAGCAGAATCTTTTTCTCATGATGATTGTTCACAACGTACTATTTCAAACATCTTCATTTCCCAAAAAAGGATTTTTAATGAGACTACCAGGAGAAGTTATTGCAAAAAACATCATTACACAGAAGCCAATTAGCACCTTCATCAGTCCTTCCCCTTCTTTACCAGCAGCGATCTAGGTAGTTAATTATAATTACAGTTACAGATACAATTTGCAGCTTTCAGTGGATGTATCTAACCTGGATTCCTCAGATTGAAAAAGGCAGAGAAAGAGAAGGAAAAAATGAATGGAGATACTCAGTCCTGTTAAAATCCAAAACATTTTGTCCCCATGTCAGGGACTTAAATAATGAACTAGACCAGACTGGCAGAGAAGATATTCATCTTTAGTACAAGTCGGTGTGTTGCTCTATTCGTTTCCATTTAAATCCAGAGAATGCCCTCAAAATGGACAAAATGGGATTTATGCTTTAAATCTGTGTATAATTCTTGTGTGAAGCATCGGTAGTGCCTGGATTTCGCCCCACTAACTATCGTCATTCCTGAAAAAGCAAAGCCCGCTTTCGTTATGTAACAATTTCCTTTGATAAAAGCAAACAAGTGTAGCTATAAACCTCATTCATATAAGCTCATTCAGAAAGCTGTTCTTCTCCACAACTTCACACATATAATGGGACCTCCTAGAAGCTAAAAATCAAGTGTGTGCAAATATTCGCCAGCGTAGGGCCATAAAGCTCGGTAAAGGACCTGAGAGCTGAAGGGGAGAGGTTATAAAAATGGCTCTCCCTTAACTTAACCGAATGAGGCAAACAAACCTTTGCAAAATGAAAATGAGGAAATCAGATAATGAATAACTATAAAGGCTCATTAGAACTTAGACGTGCTCCCCTCAAATATAATTATACTTAATATGATTTCATCAAATGTCACTGAAGAGCTGGAAACTTTTAATGATGAAACACTTTTCGCTCCTTCTGCCCTTCAGTGAGAAGGTCTCATCAGGCTTTATAAATATTGACAATGACTGACTCTTCCTGCAGGGAAAATCTGGTGACTGGAAAATGTGGATGCTTAATCTAATACACAGCCTGGCCAGCATCACACGCCGGCTGCGAGATCGAGCCTCTTGGCCCCACACCGCCCCACTCAGCCGTGGTGCCTGCATCCCACGCATCTGCTGAAAGCTGCTGATGCCTGGCTCTTGCTCCAGCACCCCCATGTTAGCCATAGTTTGCAGGTTGCACCTGGTACCCGAGATTCTGGAGCAAAAGAAGGACAGTGATGCTGTCCTGTGTCTCTAGTGATGTGCTGCTGGGTGTCAATTAAGCGAGTGGGACCTCCGATGATGATCAGAGGTGGGAAGGTATGTCATCTCCACTCATGTTTCATGTGTCAGGATGCTAAACGTGTCATCAGACCTGAATATCTAACTGTCTGGGACTTCCCTCCCGTAAAACACCTAAAGTTTTCAGCAATTAACTAACCTTAATGGGATCAAAACTTCCGTTGTGCTGAGCTGCCATGGAAAGCAGAGGAACTAGAGTGATTTATGACCATGGAAGAGTTGGTCCCAAATATTTCATATATGATTGACTTTGCTAACACGGAAAAAATGACGGGGAAATTATATAAAACTGTGTGTTATATAAAGTTATATAAAGTTATATAAAGTCAGGATTGCATGACAAAGAAGATATTCCGTGTCACAGAATCCTGATTTTACAAAACTTCTCTCTTTCCTTTCCAGAAAGGTAGAAATGCTAGATAGTAAAGGTTTAATACCCTTGATGTCATGCACGGAGGAATCCTGTCACTCCCTTTGTAGAAACTCTCCTTCCTACTCACAGGCTCATCCCTGGGTAAAGACTGATGTACTGCAGGTTTTTTAATGCAACATTCAGCAAATCACATTTTCCATTTCATGGCTTCTATGGTCTTATCCATCATCTTGCATTCTGCTATATTAAAGAAAAAAAATCTCCAGTTGTCAAACTAAGCCTTTTCAAAGCTTTCAGAGAAAGCTCTGGGCTCAGCTTATTTTTTACAGTTCATGGCTTCTCAGTTCAAACAAATGCATTTTGGGACTCAGCAGTAGCTTCATTATTTGTAGTTAACTTTTCAACATAAAAGGGCTGAATTACTCCCTTTCCTGACTCCCTGAAGAAGCTTGGTACCCCTCGTTGGCTCCCAATGACCGAGTGGAGTCTCATCTGAGAGGTGCTGCAAAGCCCCTTTTCCATGAGGGCTCTTGCTCAACTCTTTTCCCACCTGCATTAAGGCTGACAGCATTTTGCTCGCTGACGGCACCTGCTTCACACCTACGCACCCCCCTCTCCTAATGCCAGGCACAACCAGTTAAGATTTCTTGCCATTATATCTGTTAATCACTGGTTTGTTAACCATCTGACACCATGCCAACTCCACTCGTCTGTTACGTCAGTATCAATATTTGAACGCAATGGCAAAATGAAAGGCATATAAGAAAGTACAAGTGTGAGAAAGCATTTTATTGAACTGCTTTCCCCTGGAAGATCCATGGAAACCCTCTAGCCCATGTCTTAGGATGCCTGTGGCCATGAGAAGCTATCACCGACAGCAGATCTAACACCCTGGGAAAGATTTGATCCTTAAAAGAGGAATCTCACATGAAAATGTGCAGCAACCTCACCAACAGCCAGAACGTTCTTCACTGCTTCTGGCTCACGTTTGCTTCCTCTTTTACTGACCACATTTAACACAGCCTCTGCTCAGTCACAACCATAGCCATTAATACTTTTGCTTTTTGTGTCCCCATGGAGAATATCAATAAAGACATCAGAGAAAGCTCAGTCAAATATGCTGCAACATAAATGTGCAGTTGCAATACCTACATCATATAAAGTTTCGCATCTCTCTGTTAAGTAGGGTTGAAAATAAAGCTACAGAGCACACTTTGCACATATACAATGTAGCTGCACATACATGTACATATGTTGACATGTAAATGTGACATTACATGTCAATGCTCATGGACCCTGCACATACTATGCAGAATTACCCGTCATGTTAAGACTGCACGGGACTTAAAAAAAGCTCAAACCCCTGACAGATAATAGGCAGTAGCACAGCTAGTTTTGATGGCTCCCAACATGAAATTGTAACCTGTGTTTTTCACATGTGTCAGCACAGGCCAGACATCATGCATATGGGCAAACCCTGCTATAGCTAATGAAAATATACCCACTAGTAGCACAAAAGCGTTCTCATTTCATTTTTTGGTTCTATAAAGTAAAATAAAATAAGAAGCAAAGCAGGCTCTCTGCTAAGGGAAAAGCAATTTTGGATTTGAATGCGTGGAGTCAGTTTTGGGCACTGATCAGGAGAGAATAATTTGCTCAGTGTTTTGGGGGTCATTAGTCTGTAAGGTAGTGCAGTGCAATCCAGCACAGTCTAGGTTTGCCAGTGATGGTTCTCGTAGACCACGGAGCTAATTAGCCCCTCTGAAATTTCTGCTTGGTCCCTTGTGGATTTCTTTCTGAAAAACCTCAGGAAGTCAATATAAAATATAAAGTCAATATAAAAATTCCTCTCTGCAATATGAAAATTGCATCTCCAGTTCACTCTATTTTTCAGTGTAGGACCAGGATGAGTATCACAGTCTTGAAGATGATTCACAGCTCATTACACTTGTAAACACATAAGCTATTCTGATCTTTAGCATTACTGCCATTAATAAGAATTTAAAAAAAAAAGGAAAAAAAAAGGGGGGGTTGTCCTGCTTTGATTTTCTGTTGCTAAAGTCAGTGCTGAAGAAAAGAGAATGTACCCCAGCATTTGTACCTTCAGGTCCTAGCAATGAAAACAGTGTGGATTTCAGTGCATCTTCAGGGAGACCAACAGTTCTCCTTACAAAAGCGCTAATGGCTGGGCAGCAGAGTCCTGTCTTCTGCTGTTTCCTTCTCTTGTTGCTTCTTCCTTTCCCCTGTTCACCCCCTATCCTGCCCTGCCTGCAGTGTCCGCTGTTTACTTCTGCTGCCTCAAAGGCTTTCTGTGAACCGCCGTTACGAAGATGCCCTCTGCCAACCACAGCCCAGATGCGCTGTCTCAGGATCAAGTCTCACACCCATGTGATATACTCGGACTCTCACAATAACTTTCTTAGCAGACTGACAACATGTTTTCTCTTTGGCTGAACAGTACCATCAAGCAGCTGCAAAAAATTACAGGCTGTGAAATCCCTCCGTATTGTTCCCTCTGCTAGCGGTCAGGAAAAAAGGGAGCTGAGTTCCCCTCCAAATGCGCAAACTGTGCTCCCCAGGAATACTCTGGCCAACTCTGCTCTAATCAGTCACTTGGATTATTTCTTGGCATTAAAATATTTTCTTCAAATGAACACATTTAGGATATCCTAATAGCAATTTAAACCTAATCTGAGAATGTCTGGAAGTGGAAAATGACTTCTACATGCTGAGGATAGTGTTCCATTACCAGTAATTTATTGTCTTTAAGAGCATCACTGGAACATTTATTGACACAACAAAACACAGACATTTCTGGTTTATTGTAAAATCTCATTGCGTTCAGCCATTTGTGACTAAGCACAGCAGTGCAATTTATACTCCCAGGAAGGGCTTCCTATTTTTCCAAGTGTGTTTAGACCCACATGAAGATTGTATAATCCAAGGGACAAAAATTTACAGAAAATCTCCTGTTGAAAACAAATGCAAAAACATAAGCAGTCTTGTGGAAGAAAATCGAAGAA
The DNA here is from genome assembly GCA_013399095.1 of Psophia crepitans. Classification (NCBI taxonomy): domain Eukaryota; kingdom Metazoa; phylum Chordata; class Aves; order Gruiformes; family Psophiidae; genus Psophia; species Psophia crepitans. Next base: position 1,005,248 of record VWZZ01007383.1, on the reverse strand, counting down.
GATTTTTAAAAAGGAATTTGGCTGAAGAAATTTCCTACAGCATCTCCAGCAGTGTATGCAGGTATCTAAGAGATTATGACAGATTTGATGAAGCAAAGGCTTTCAGTCATTCTAGATCATATATCATGTTTCTCTGTGTTAAGAATCATAATTTAATAAGCTCGTGTAAGATATAAACTTAGTTTGTGTCTATTTGCTTGACTCTGGAACAGATATTCCAGAGAAATACAGTTTCTATTAAAACATTACACAAAAGACCACTGTCTGGAGGGCAATCGTTGGTTGGTTTGCTGTTTTGTTTTTTTTTTTTTAATATTTAAATACTTACTATTGCTAACACATTTTAGGATCCAGTCCTGCAAAGTCATATCTTGAAATCAGGGATTATATGTGTGAGCAGCTGTTGGGGCTGTCAAAGTATTAGAGTAGAAATCTTCCTTTAATTTCTTCCATTAGCAGTGGCTGAGGGACTAACTCCATGAATGGTTTTAAGCTGCTTTAGATGCCCTGCGACAGCCAAGGTTTTGTTCCAGGTGTCTAAGGAGATCCTGAGTGAGTCACACGTGTAGCTGAGAGGTAGAGATCATGCACCCACATTTCACTGCTGCTTTACTGCAATATTCAGAACAAACTCAGAACCAAATTTTGCAAGAATTTAGAGCTGTCCAATGTCAATTTTTCACCTTCAGATCTTTGAGAGACAGTTGTGCGTATTTATTTTGAATGTATTTATTTCTTGGTACTTTTGACCAATCGATCCCTCAACCTGACCCCTACCACCCTTCGGAAGGGAAACCCATTGCCTTCACAGGTCTGTCTGGGAGAGTCGCATCGCTCCTCCTTGCAGAGTTGCACCTCCCTTGTTTTTTTCTGATGTTCATTAAAAATATTTTGGTGTGTTTGTGGCCAGAGAGTTTTAAATGAAAGGAAACAAGCCAGTTGTTTGATGACATCCTTCATGAAAGAGTTTCAAACATAACTTCTAAATGTTAACTGAAAAGTCTGTGTGAGGCTACTGGAGGTTTGGGAAAGAGCGTTATGCACATTATACTGAGGCAGCATGTGATTATATCATGGTTTTGTGACTTGTCCCTGGAGAGGGACTGTTTATCAGGGAGTGTAGTGATAGGACAAGGGGGAATGGGTTTAAACTAAAAGAGGATAGATTTAGATTAGGTATTAGGCAGAAACCCTTCCCTGTGAGGGTGCTGAGGCCCTGGCACAGGGTGCCCAGAGAAGCTGTGGCTGCCCCTGGATCCCTGGCAGTGCCCAAGGCCAGGCTGGATGGGGCTTTGGGCACCCTGGGCTGGTGGCGGGTGTCCCTGCCCATGGCAGGGGGTTGGAACTAGATGGGCTTTGAGGTCCCTTCCAACCCAAACCATTCTGTGATTCTCTGGTTCTATGATATGGGTTAGCAGAGAGAGAGGCACTTTCAGAGGGCGGTTCAGGCTGCAGCAAGGGCAGCTGCCCTCTGAAAGTGCCCACAGCCCTTCCCTGAGCTCTCAGGGAACCCAGAAGGGAAAGAGGTAGGTGGCACAAGCCTCTCCTCTCCTTCTGCCATCTCACCTTTCCCATATGACCAGGATATTTTATTTAAGGCCTTGTTCTTCTGCAAAACTATAGCGATTCCCTCCAGACGAGGCAACTAACATTTCTCATTGATTGCATTTACATATAATTTATTACATACAGACCTGAAGAGATTTTATTTATGCCAGCCATATAAACAAGGCCACACAAAAGCTTTTCATCTCCCAGCTAATCCAGTGTCTTTGTTCCTGCATTACAGTTGTTTGTTTTCTCGCAAGCTCTGAATGTTTCTTTGTGCTCTTATCCCGTAATTATTTCATTAGGGTCCAGAAGGCTGTTGCATCAGCACAGCACATTCAGCCCAGGTGTTGCTAAAATTATAATCTATGGGAAGCAATCACAGCATGCAGCAGCCTGCAGGTCACGCCTGCTCTGTGTGGTTCGTTTGGTTTTCATTATTAATCTTCCACAGGGTTTAATCCAGGATAATATATTTAGATGTAGGTCTGGCAAGCAATTAAAAAATTTTAGAGTGGATTCACTTTACACAGTGGATGGGATTTGCTCTTAAATGTTAATGAAATAGGCCAACTTTTTGGAGACGCCTTCCACTGATGATGATGGTTGTGTATTTGGGGGATTCTACTGTAATATCGTAATTCTTAAACACGGCAAATGAAGCCTTTCTGAAATGCAACCGAGAGGTGGAAGTGCTTCTTCATATGTTTTACCCGTCTTTCTCTCTTTCGTTGCACACCTTTCTTTGTGCTAAATGAAGGTTTATAGACCTATGGGAGGTCTGGAGCCATGTCTTCAACTCCTGGCAGTTTCTAAGGTAGGTAGAAAGAGGAGAGCTTTCCCTGACTGTCAGCTATTTTCTGCTATTGAAGGCAAACCTTTCGCATAAATCCCTTCACTAGCTCTTGAGTTATATATGAATGTATGGATATTTGGTGTGAGCTCAAGCAGGATATTCCCTATAGCTGGATTCAAGGCCCAGCAAAGTATTTCCCTGCCCAGCAGTCCTGCTTTCCGTGTTTCCACCTCTGCAGTTCCGCTTCTTGTGCTTCAATACTTCTTTGGCTTCACAACTGTTGCTGTCTCTGAGCATTTCCTTTCCTCTACCAACACCACAGCTGACAGTGAATGCACGTCATACTTCAAACTTGCCTCACCTCACTTTCAGGATCTCTTTTGCCCAGGAGTCGTCTCCATTCATGCACTCATCCTTGGCCAGTTCTGCAAAGCCGATGGGCGCTAATGCAGGCAACGTGGTACATGCCAGCAAAAAGAAGAGGTTGCATCCGCTTTCTGACGTAGAGCTATGCTGTGGCAAAGGGCTTATGATGTGTGTGAAACCTGGCTAATCTTTTAAACCATCGACAAATGTTAAAGGTGAACAACTACTTAAACCAATTTGACCTTAAATCTTCCTGTACATTCCGAGTTACTGCACAGGCTGATGCCTGAGCTCAAAAAGCAGGAAGGTATTTGCCACTCAAGCCCAGCCACTGAAGGAAAAGCTATTGCTTCCTCTCCACACAACCTGCTCACCCCTTGCTTTGCCTTCAGACTTCTCAGGGCGTGTGGGTTGTGCACCATGACCTGAGTAACTGATGCCCAGTGGCATCTTAGCTGCACATACATATGTATGTAGGCACACACGTACACACAAACATTTATGTTCGCATGTCTACGTGTGCATAAACACAAATACATCCTACATTCTTATTACTGAGCATAGTTTTTATTCTTAATATATGGAGGCCACAGTTTGTGCCTAGAGGGGACTGTGTTCCTTGCAAAACCACCTGCAAAGCACCAGTTTCAAAAGACATGTAAGCAGTCAATATAAATGCGATTTACGTGCAATGGCTGAATTCCTCTAAGCTCCAGGGATAGGAAAGATTTTTTGTCAGATGCCTTTTAGTTTCAGACAGATTTCTGAAGAAAATAATTAGGTTTGTAAACTGAGGCCAGCATGTCTTCCCATTGATCATGGAGCTAACAGTGGGTTGTCCTGAGGGTTGTGTTCGCTACAAGCAGAACACCAGCTTGGAAAGAACAGAAAAACCAAGGTATTATTTAGCCTAGTTATTTTCCAGCTTTCAACGTGCTTGGCAGACCCTCTTTTCTTGTCAGAGCATTGAAACGTGTCAGAGCTAGACTTCACCGTCACTAACCTGTGGTTAGTAATACCGGAATGGTTAGACAAAGCCTGCCACGGAAAACACTAAAAATAGCTTCCCTGGCCATCTTGCAGTGCAATGGCTCTCCTGACAGGTCCCGAGGAGAGTCACATTAAATCCTCAGCATCATGCAGCTCTTGCTGGCACTTGCTCTCAGGAAGTAAAATTATTCTGGGCGCAAAAAGTCAGCAGAGGAATGATGATGTTGTGTGGTGTGGGATGGGAGGGGACTGCCCTTCCCTCCTCTCGTGTTCCAGACAGGCAATAGTAACAGCACTGGAAGACAGGAGGAGAAATCAGGGCCAGTGCTGATGTCTCACACCTCCTTCATCAGTTTTGGGTTTCTTTAGGTTAAATTTTCAAGCAAGTCTAAAAGGTGAGGAAGCACTCCTGAGGCACATCAGGAAACCACTGCACTAATCAAGCATTACTGGCATTTATTCTGCCGTTACTTTAGCTACTGTACCCATAGGTAGCTAAATATTTCCCCATATATAGTCAAATACTGTTTTCATGCTACAACATCCTAACTTAAGTGTTACAAGCTATGAGTTTTCTTAGGGCATTTAGATAAGGAGCAGGGTAAGCGGTGATTTTCTGCTTAGCCTCTTCCCCAACTTCAGAATAGCTGGGTGGTTTTTACTAATGTGAATAGCAAAACAGTTTAAAAAGTAAATTTTAGAGGAAGGATGTTTTGCAGCAGAACAAAATTTCCTGATTCTGAAACGCTCTTAAAATTTCCAGCGCTCACTGAAACTCTTACAATACTGTGTTCCCAATCGTATCAGCTTGTTGGGGCTTTTTTCAATGTGAACGGTACAGAGAAAACCCGAAGGGATTGCACCTCGGCCTGCTGCTGCTAACTTTGGGTCAAGACTGTGTGTGAACAATATAAGTGCCCTAATTTGAAAAACTTTTCTTTTTAGGAAGTCATTTTGGGAAAGGACCATCACTCTGAAATAAGCATGTCCACTTAGTCTTGAACTGAAGCAATCATGGAAGCCAGATTAATAATTTTGCTCTTTCTTTACCGCATAGAGACAGCCTGTGCCAATGGTACAGGATTTTCTCCCTGACACATCTCTATGTCTCCTGAAGTCTATCACTTCCCACAAACGTCACAACAAACATCACCTATTCAGCTTCGTCTCTCCCCCTATTACTCTTCCACTTTTATGTTTCTAAAAAAATGTCTGCACCTCCTGCTGCGGTTTCTTGGTACACAGGGAAACGGCTGCCCTGCGTTCCTACCGTACAACTAACACCGCTGCTTCTGTGCAAAGGGGAGCGAAGGACGTTTTGCTTCTTTTGAGTGGAGACACACAAGGTGTGTAATGTCTCCTCTTCCCCCACACACCCCCTCCTCACCCTGAGCCTTTCTGGCTTTAAAGATGAACCCCTCATAGTCTCAGACCTGGTTATGACACACACAGTTGCTGTGCTATACGAATGTTTAGCATTATGGATTAATTGTTAAGTGACTGTCTTAAAAGCAAAATTTCTCCTTTTTTTTTTAATTGTGTCTCTCCTCTGACCATTACATGCCACAGCGAACAATCATATGTATAAATATACACGTTCACACATACACTTACTGTGACTGTCTGACAGAAGTATAACATGTAATGCATATCCTCAATGCCTGGAGAAGAGGAGATGCATTATTCAGTGGAACTAACTACCACACAGTCTTACTACAGAGTAATTAGTAGCATGACTGTCGGGCACAAAGAAAAAAAGTCTTGAGAGACCCATAAAGTTGAAAAAGCTGACTAAGTGTATTACTTGTTATTAGTAAAACATAAGCTGCCAGGTATGTCTTCCAACCTAAATTGGTAGAATTATTTATAGCAGGAATTTTCCCCAATAGCAATAACTGCAAATGATTAATTCATACAGAAAGCTAAGATAATTCTGAATTACTGCAAATTAAACTGCAAGCGCTAGAAGTAAAAGTAAATCTTAAAAAGAGAGAACTTTAAAAGGGATTACTTTTCCCAGAGAAGCCAGCAAGGTAGTGCATTTCTCAGCCTGGATGGTGAGAACCAGAACTGCTTTCTTCTAAATTTCAGCCCTTAAGAAACCTGTAGGCAAACCAGCAAAATGTCACTTCTCCCCAGTGCTTGTAACGACATTGTGCCGCTTCGTGTGACAGCACCCAGGACATCTTGCCACAGAGGAATTTTCAGCTGAGGTCAAAATTTTGAATGCTAATAAGTAGTGTTCCCCAACATCATTTCCAGACTGGTGATCATTTGTAGTATCATTGCCTGTGTCTTTGTGGCTATTTTATCTGACTGCATAGGTCACTTGGCTGGACAGGCTCCTCGGCACTGCAGAGGTGATTCAGGAGAGCCTACCATTCGGTCTGCCAAAGCCTGAGACTCAGATACCACATTAAAACATTTATTTTTTCATCACCAGCTCTATGATGCTCCGTGCTTTTAAGCCTATGCCCTAATGGCTTAGGGATGTTTCACTCAGAGGGAACTATTTACAAGTCCTCAAAATTTTGATTCCTAAATAAATATGTGTTTTTGGAACTCATTTCAGAGGTTATAATTATGTGTTATTAAAATTAATAAAGTGATATTATTATTAAATCTTGGTATAATAAGCACATGTATACTTTGAAGGATAGTTAAAGCAAATAAAAGGTACAGAATTAATAAAAGAGGTGGAGCCGACCAGCATTTTTCACAGCATGAAATTTTACTCATCTGTTCTGTTGAAAGCTCAAATAACAACTGCAAAAAATCCCACAGCTTTTTTCCCCTCCTTTTTGACCAATCTTAATTAACAATTGTAAAATAGCAAAAAGTTCAATAGGAAAACCAAATCATCAACAGCTTCCAAAAAGTAATTGCTGATTTGGCTGTGGTCCTATTCCTTTTCTGCTTGTTCTTCGGTGGACGCAAAGATCACTGACTAAAGATAAATAAATATTAGTGAAGGAATCATTATTCACCTGAATACAGCTTACACCTGCAGAGCCGCACACCTAGCAGGTTCCTGACCTCGCTTCCTAGAGCTAACCACAGTTTCATCAGCTAGACTAGTAAAGCAATAGTATCCCTGCACGAGTAGGCATCTTTACATGCAAATGAATGTATTCACATGCTCCCATGCTTACTCACACTGATACTGCAGGCATGATTTTGCATATATATTTTAGCGTTACTTATCAAATAGTTAATTGGCTGAAGGCAAGAGAAACTAGGACTGTAGAAAAGAGGAGTGATGTAAAGTCCAGCAAAGCCAAGCGGCCCGATGTTGTCAGGGCGAGTGTCAGCTCCACAGTGATGGATGAAGAGGAGAAATGTCCTAGAAGAAAGGGCTGGCAGGGGAGACAGGGGAAAGGGGAGGTTCGCCTTGCCTTGTAGATGATACAGAGAGAGAGGCAAGGTGCTTCTACAGTCATGTCCCTCATCAGAAATAGCTGGAACAGCATCTAATTTCTCTCCACATCTGCTTTCTGACGTGTGGCAGAAAGAGCCGCACTGCTGCCAGTTAACCGTCCTGTCAGCTGCTGGGAATACGAGATACCCAAACCATGTTTTCCTGGTAGAATATTGCTATTGACATTTCACTGACATGCATCCCATATTAATGCTGCTCCTGCTGCTAACCAGAGCCAGTGTTCCCCTCCTTCTACGGCATACAAGTGTTCAACTAAACAATATAATTTGCTGTCTAAGTGCCCTCAGGATCTGAGACTTGGAAGATGAAACATTTCTCCTCAGTCCACTAGATCATACTTTTTTATTTCCTCTGAGTACAGAAGCAGACGGTCTGTTTGGGAAATTTAAATATGAATGTGCCCAAGTCCTGAAGCTGCTGGTTAAAAATGTTTGGAAAAGACAAACCGTTTATGAGCCATCATTCAAGAATCAATAGCTTATTAATAGCCTTGGGTGATACTTGTCATGTACCAGCATAATAGGTGCTATATAAAAATAATACATGGACGTGTCAAATAAAATCAAAGCTACCTGCCTGCAAACAAGAGAGAGATGTGCTGTCACTGTATCCTCTCCCACTTTTCATTATTTTTAGGAAAATCTGTGTATAGCCAATAACACACTTTACCGAAAATTTACTCCCATTCCCAAGGCCAGTTAAACTTCATCCAGAGATGGATTAGGACCTAAGAGAGCAATTTAGATCATAAACATTTATCTTCCACCATTACTCACACTTGCAAAATTCCACAGTGTAAATATCTTCTGTTATTTCCGAACCCGGGTGTTTACAGCGTGAAAGGGCTGCCGCCACAGAAACACGGGCGTAAGCCTGAGCACCGCTTCCTAAGAAACCTGCCTTAGTAAAGAAATCGCATCGCACTGAAAACGGGCACCACTAAACTGCCAGGCAACGCAGTTAAGGAAATAAATGATTTGCGTGGTGATGATGTCATCAGCTTCAGGCTGACATGTATTTCTGGGATCATTCAGCTCATTAAGAGACTCCTCTCACACTCAGTGGGCTCTGCTCAAGGTGAAGCTCAGGTAGGGGAGCGAAGCAGAGAGCAGTTCACAAAGCTGAGCAGTGGGTGGCTAAAAGCAAGCGGTGTATTATCTGATAGGAAAGACAACGCTTTTTAAAAATTTAAATCTTTGTTAAAACGTGTTTCTTCACAAGTTCAGTGCAGTTAATCTCTTTTCTGACATCGAGAAGAAAATAAACTGCTAATGATGGCGATGGGCTGGGTACCACACTTGGAATTCCGTGCGAAGCAGACACGAAACCGGAGCGATTTAAATGCCAAATGGTGCAAATCCCTAATTTCAGGAGAAGAATCAGTCAGTGGCACTACTTCGATTGAGCTCGCCAACAGGGCACAGCTCGCGTGTTTAAGGGTGTGAGTAGG
>VWZZ01007383.1:970291-996386 GCA_013399095.1 Psophia crepitans | reverse complement strand
GCGGAGCGGGGCTGCGGGGCTCCTGCCCCCGCCGGGCCGTCGGCACAGCGCGGAGCTGCCGCCCGGGCTCCCGGGCCGGTGCCGGCGGTATCTAACGGCCTTTGTCTCTCCGCAGCGAGAGCCAGCGGCGCGGGGCCGGCGAGCATGGCTTGGGGCGAGTTGAGCCTCCTCCGCTGGCTCCGGGAGAGCCGGCAGTCCCGCAAACTCATCCTGCTCATCGTGTTCATCGCCTTGCTCCTGGACAACATGCTGCTTACGGTAGTCGGTAGGTGGAACGGTTGGTTTCTGCGGGGTTTTGTTCTGTGGGGCTTTTTTTTCCCCTCCCGATTTATGTTGGAAATAATCCGCAGCGAGAGATGCGCTCCCTGACCGCGCGATCAATGCTCTCAAACCAAACGTTTTCAAGCACTGATTTACTTCTTTTAATTTTTAAAAAATTTTTTTTTTAAACACGAATTATATTCTAGGTATCGCAAACACACTGCCGTACACATCAAAGTCTCGCTTTGTTTCTCCGCTAATTGCAGAATAAGGAATGGTATAAAAAGGTCTTCACAATTCTTTTCTTTTCTCCTAAACACCACCAAGACTTCACAGAAGAACAGATAACAGTTATTTTTAGCTCCTCATCATTTTTTCTTCTGTGGTCACGCAACCGAAACAACAGGCTAGATAACGTTGGAGATGCCTGTTTCCTTGCGATAGTTTCTCTTTCCCCCATGTTGGTCTTAAAATGATAGGTTAATAACAAAACTATCTAACTGGGCTTTAAGAAAAGCACCTCTGTGAGTCGGTTTAATAAAATAATCCAAGTTTTGATCAAAGTTGAAGGTGCAACTTTTACTGGCTTCAGTTGCATAGGGTCAAGATTCAGGAATCTACTCCAAACGCTTGAACGTTTTCCACCGGTAGTTTTAGAAGTCCTCATATTCAGATGTTTATATGAATGTAAAGAAAAGGGTTTGGAGAAGCAAGTGGCTCATGGATGCCCACGCACGGGAATGCCCGTGCTGCTCTCGGGAGTGAATCGCGCTGTGCAGAGCCGGCTCTCGGACAATGCTGCAGCGTCAGCTTCTGAGTGAGACTCCTGAATTTCTTGGGGGACTTCAGCTTAAAAGCTGATGCCACAATGCACGCCTTAACTAAAACCATATATTTTTAGCAAGTCAATTTTGGATTATATTTTTTTACATGAATATACTTTCTTATAAAGTTAACATTTCATTACTTGTTCGGTAAGATGTATGCTAGAAGCTCTAGAAAATATTACCGTTTGCAGACTTACTGAAAGAGTGGGCTTTTTTAGGAAGAGACGCGAGACGAGGATGGGTGATTCTGTCACTAGTGTTAAACTGAATGAACCCGACCTCGGTTTTTACAAATTCTGAAATGCTGATTTCTGAGATAGATACTAACGCAATTAATTTACAGCTGAGCCCCTAAAGCATACAAAGCAGGTCCCCTCTGGATGATCTTCTCAGTGTAAATTTTTAAAAAGTAATGAGATACGCAAACATCAATACATTAATTACTTAATATAGGAGTGTTAAGGTTTTTTCCTTCTTAGGGCTGTTACTTATCAATGGGTTTGTGTTTTATTTTAGAAATACATTTTATTACATTTTCCAATTTTTGGTTTAACAATAGTTTCAGTGCTTTTCTCATCCTTCATGTTTTCACAATCCAATAAAAGGATTTGTGTAATAGTGCAACAAAGAGACTCTCCAGACGTGTTTTGAAACTTCTTACATTTTGCTTTCTGAATGATATCTGTATAGAAAATCTTACCTTTATGAACACTGGCAAAAAAATAAAGACTTATGTAAAAGAACTTTTTCTTTTAAACTGCACTTCTGAGTTATGGGTGTGTTTTTTCCCATGAGCAAACATCTATTTTGGTTCTGTGTTTCCGCCATTCAAAACCCTTACTAACGTGTTCTGTAGGAAAGCCTTGTATTTCCTAATCAATGGCAAAGCAAACAAGAAAATTTGGTGATTCCACTTACAAATAACCTGATAGTAAGATGCCAATTTATTCTATTTGTTTTTCCAGTGCCAATAATTCCCAGTTACCTTTACAGCATCAAACATGAGAAAAATGCCACAGAAATCCAGACTACTGAGCCTAACGTAGTCTCACCAACGACGGACAATTTTCAGAGCATCTTCTCCTACTATGACAACTCAACAATGGTTACTGGAAATGAATCTGATAAGACACAGCCCAGAGAGTTGCATCATACTCAGACGGAACAAATGATAGTAAATGTGACTCCGTCCCCGTCTGACTGCCCTAAGGGAGATAAGGACCTGCTGAATGAAAATGTTCAAGTCGGTCTCTTGTTTGCCTCAAAAGCAACAGTGCAGCTAATCACTAACCCCTTCATAGGGCCGCTGACAAACAGGTATGTCATTTCTGCTACGTTACTCAGCTAGGATTTTGTACTGATGTTTGAGTCCAGACTAGTATTTCAAACCAAGTATTTTTAATTCTATTGTGACCCTGACTTACTGGCCTTCTCACTTTTTCTGGAGGATTATTTTAGTGAAATAGATTTCATGATCACGTCTTCCAAATGCCTACACCCTTTCCAAAATAAATTGGTAAGCTGCGCCATTTGATACCTTCAGTGTCGTGCACTTTTCCTTCAGCTCCTAGCATCCCTGGCTCTTACAGAAACCTTTTTCTGAAACGGTGTTGAAATTTCTTCAGTACAGCTATATATGGAGCCAAAAGATGCTACAGCTCAGTATTTACGAAGCACTGTGAATTGATGATGTATCTGTTATACCTACATTAGGCAGAGGTGACACTGAAGCTGTAGGCAGGGTTCAGATCCCTCCCTTGCGCTCATGGAGACTCACAGCTCTTGGTGCCGTTTGGTATTCAACGATTCTGAGTCATTTGAGGTAAGAATCAGTGCGAAATTCACATGGACTTCAGTGAAAAATGATCAAGTGTCAAACTTTGCTAATGCCATGCTCATCACGGAGTCCAGCGGATCCCAGATTTCCATCAGTACATGGTCTAGCCCAGCCTTCAAATTGTTCTCTCTAAATTCTTGCATATATATGATATCTTGAACAAAACACATTTAAAATGTACATTATAGAAAATATTTTTGAGCCAGGATCAAGGGTATAAGCACCAATATCAGTGACTTATAACCACTCCTTCCAACAAATCTGAACACTAATGATGTTTACATGGAGACTAAAAAGTATTTATAATCTCATTTAAATTTCTGATGTTAATAACTAAGTTAATTTTATTGTTAGCAGTCTGTGTAACTTTTCCCCACAGAAGCAGCTGCAATCTTCCCAAACCAAAAAAGAGATGAATCTGTGCAGGAAATGAACTCCAAATTGTGTTTAGTCGGTCACTAAATTTCGTATTTCTTATTTAAGCTACTTTTGTGAAGAAGAATTTTCCTTTCAGAAAATTATATGCTCCAGAAATTTGTCCTTGGCAAACACTTGTGTTTAAGCAGTCAATGCTTATCATATGTGGCAATAACCAAAACAACCAACACCTTTTAATGCTACGTATTTCAGGTTTTGAAGCCGAAACTACCTTTCTTAGATTTTACAGCTTATATCTATTGAGTGTTTAGTTTCAATCTGGTAGGAAAGCATCCAAGGGAGGGTTAAGCGGCGGCTTGACGCAGAGCGCTATGAATTCAAAACCTGTATTCAGTCTGCGGACCTGATCTAAACACAAAAGCTTTCAATGAGAGAGCGAGCTTCACGCCTCTCTCATTTCACCTTATCTCCTACTGCATACCGCCTACACAGATGTAAGTGCGCAATGGCAAAGTTATTTTCCCACAAATATTGCTGCAAGTTGAGGAGGAAAACAGATTTTTGTTCCCTGGATTTTCTGTGTCACTGTGAGGATATGATAGGTCATCCGCAGGCAAAGTAACATAACATCAAATAGCATTTTCACAGCAGTTCTTTAGGTATTCTAGATTTTCCTAAGTGTCTGAATTATCGCCCTCTTGATATTTGCTTTTCTCTGTTAGTAACATCATTTCCACAACCTGCCAAACCAGGAGAAAAGCAACAATACGTTCCACGTTGTCGACGGCTTTTTCAATGGCGTGGTTAGGTCATACTGTAGATATGATCTCCACTGTGGTAGACAACTGCCCAAGTAAGAGGGTGCATGTCCCTACCGATGCCTCTCCCTGTGTCTGTGCATCTCAGGACGAGAGCCTGGTGCTGCCTGTGCCAAGGCGCGGGGCAACACCTCTCCCCTGGGGTCAGCTGCTGGTTTGGCAGCGGGGCAGGAGCTGGTTTTGTAACATCTTCTCTCACTGCTGTTAGGAGCGGAGTTGGCAACACACCACTGTGAAAATTAGTGTGTGAGCTGAAGTTTCTTCCTGGAAACATCCTACAGGTTGTTTTTTTGGTTTTTCTTTGCACGGGCCTGAGTGCGCGTCTGCAATCACGGGGGCAGCTTTGCTTAGGTGCCCAGCAAGCTGGAAATGAAAAATCAAGGAGCACATCGCCCCAGTGTCCTGCGCAACAGACTCCTCTCCTGCAGCAGGAATGAGCCCCTTAGTGGCAAAGTGGCCCTAAATTAGATTTAACGATAACTGGTCTTGTTTCATGCGTTATTTGTATCTTGGTACCAGGATCTGCCTTTCTTCTGAGAAATGTTTAGTGGGAACTATCAGTTGACACGTTTATCATTTAATTGTAGAAGTCATTGACAAAAAAAAAACAAACCTAAAACTGACATTTCCTAGTAACAATGTACATATGATCAGTTAAAAAGCAGTGTGAAAGTTGTGATGATTATAAATGAAACAGAAAATATCTGAGTTATCATTGTAAAGACTCTTCCTGACCCCTGATAAACTGTTTGGTGACAATTAGTTTTGCCGTTATTACTTTTGCAAAATTTCAGCAAAATATCGCTGCTGAAGAACGGCTTGCTTCGTTCACGATTACTGTGCACAGTTCGTTAAGATGCCCGGTACGTCCCTGTTTCAAATAGGCAGCACACTGTGTTCATGGTTTTTATTTTCCAGTCAAATATAATGGGAGTGGTTTAGAGTTTTAGTTGAGGATGGAGTTCCTGGCGTTCAGTATGCACTGGCTTTGAGTGATGGAGTTTGTACACGATGCAACAGGACACTCCATTCATATGAGTCTGTGCCAATTGCTACTTTTTTTTAAGTTTTCTGGAAGTTTCCCCCCTTTTTCTACAACTACTGGAAGTGCAGATTTTTAAAAATAAATTTCAAAATTCGTTTAATTCAAGAAGTAAGTTCAGCTAAAAATATTCCTTATTTAAAGCCCAGCTTTTGCAGTGGAGTACCAGACAGAGCACACGCCTGGCTTAGTGAGCTGGTTTGCAGAAACAACACAATTTACCTTTGGTCTAACGAAGTCCTAGCAAAGGAAACGCGAGGTGATGGCTTTGCCATAGGACGCCAGCGCCACACTTCCCACCGTGGCACTGCTTCAGGGCAGAGCTGGTGAGATTTTGTGGCTCAGACGCACGTCATGTTCTCCCTTGGAGTGAAATTGGTAAGAAACTGTCCATACAGCACAGCACTTGATACAGGGCACTTTGTGATGAGGATGTATTGACAAGGGGAGATTAAAGGCCCTGCCTAATCCTTTCCAGTGGAGAAAATGGGCAAAAGGCTGTTGTGCCCTCAATAATTTACTAATTTGCTCCATTATTTTTTCAAGCTCTCCCAAGCCCTATGAAGGAGGCTGTGAACCCAGCTGTGCTAGCTCCACAATCTATGTCTCGCCTGCCCTACCTCTCCCTCCGTTTATTTACCAATCTAAAAAAATACATAGTTGTAACTTTGTGCTTATACATATTGGCCTCAAAAATAATTTAAAAATCAACAGGTATTTTCATCATTGCTTTTAGACCAGTCTGGCTATGGCTTTGAACTTCTTTGCAGGAAAGAGAGTGGCTAGGACCATGACGATGTACGCGCAAAGAGTGAGGCAGAGAGATGCACAGCACTTGTAAGTGCTGAGTTACAGGTCAGTTCACAGATATAAGCTTTGCTTCCAGGTTTTGGCAGGTGATTCAAATGACCAATTCTGCGGGTTGGACAAAGCCCCTCTGCCTGCTCAGTGCTACAGCACAGAGCATGTGGGTGGAGAGCACAAGGACCACGTCCCTGCATGTTCTTCCCTACCTTCACACACGTTCAGCAGTTCATTGGTTTGTAACCTTGAGGAGAACACTCTTCTTGCCATACGTCCTCCCAGTCTTCCCTGGGAGTGAAGGAGATGGCCGGACTGCCAACCAGGACACACCTAACAAGGGGTTCTCACAGTGGTGCCGGTGTAGCTGTGTAACAAGGTTGAGATCAGTGGATTTGCAGCACTGTAATGGGTGGATAAATAGGCTTTAATTATCCACAGCTGCTATCCTGGTCAGGATATCCTTTATTTTACTGCTGCACAGGACCCATCGACCAGTTGCCTCATTGCAGGGTAACCTTATTAATGGGTGTAATTCACTTCCAAGCAGTCCTGCAATCTGGGGTCAACATGGCACTGAGTAACGTAGGTGCTCTCCATCAGTGGCAGCCTTTCCTCTCCCTCCTTCAGCTAATGACTTCGGCTTTTTCAGGGGTCAGAAATACTTGTAAGAAGCACTTTCAGCTGCAGGTAGCCTTGGTGAAACATCCTGGACCTTGCTTCAGATTTTCTTGGAGGTTTTTGGAAGGAGTGCCAGAAAAAATGACACGCTTGAGTGTTGTAACAAGAAAAAAGAAGAGACAAGACAGGCTGTAATACTCGTTTGTGTTGCACACATGCAGAGGAACAAAATGTAGTGATAGCTGTGATGGAGCATGTCGTGTCACGGCCAAGCAGTAGAAACTGTATATTCACAGGTTTCACATGGGAAGAACATGAATGGGACCAAGGGACAGAATCACTGTATGCTTGGCTGTTACAGTTAGTGCCTCTCCTTTTTGTGAGTATTTTTATGTTACATCGTGTAATTTTTCAGCAGAAAACTCCCAGTCTGTGCTAATCTGTTGGATAGATCAGGGAATGCAGCTGCAGATCAGACGTTTGTGGTAGCACAACCTCCAACTAATTAGTGCTGCTATTTCAGGAGGAGGCAGGGTTTGCTAAGACTGCAGGAAAAGACAATCCGCGCGTGTAACTAAATGTCAGCTGGATGTGGGTAAGACTGTCCCCTGAGCAAGGGCAACCACGACTTCTAGAGGTTCAGTGGTCTCATGCAGGGGCAGCACACCAGAATCGTGCACCTCCAAATCGTGTCTGAAGGTGCAGGAAATTTAAGTTTTCAGAGGATTCTAATGACTTGTTTAACTCAGCACGAACGCACGTCCTGTGCTGACCTGTATACCTTTGCATCATCTTGTGTGGATCACCGGCAGTGCAGACTTTGGCCGAAAGGACTAGCTGTGCCCCCATGAAGTCTGGTTCTGAAATGATTCACTTCTGTGTGGAGGAAAAGGGATGCGTTAGACCTCGGTATGTGTGATAAAGCATCGTGGTCTGCTGGGTAGCACAAATAGAACCGAGTTCTGCTCCAGGTCTGCCCTCATCACCCTCTGCTATGTTTTGCTTCACACCTTGCTGTCACTGTTTGTCCAAGATAAAGGAGAAATAATATCTGCAGGCGCAAAAATGAAGAGCAATGCAAAATCTGTGCGCTACGCTTTTGTCGTGTTTTAATGTAGCGATGATATTTAAGGCAAAACTGTTCTTCATTAGAGATTCCTGTGGCACGTAGCAATATGCATGCTGGATTTCTTTCCTTGCAAAACTCAAAGGTTACAACGAGACACGTAGTGAACATTGAGCCCTGCACTTCACAGTTTGCCATTCTCCACGGTCCTTATCTGCATAAAAATTATATCAATGCAAAAACATAGCTTAGAATAATTAGGTGGGTTTGTCAATGTTAGGACTGCTATAATTAAAAATAAAAAGGAATTATAGACTCTTCCATTATTTGTCTGACCTACTTAAGCCAATACTGCCAATATAAACGCCCGATACTGTCAAATTTGGCATTGGAAGTTGAGGTCGATCCATGAAAAGCATCATCCATTATTGAAGAATTTGGCCATTAAATAATACAAATTAAATTGTTAAAGTATTTGGCCATTAAATAATACAAATACATTTAAGACGCAGAATCTTACAAAAAGAAGAGTTGTGGATAAACTGTGCTGAATAGAATATACAGACTCTTCAGAGCTACCTGAGTAGTGTTTTTGATTCTAGGATAGATTTTTAACGCCGTGAAAAACAATGTATTGTGAAGATTTTTTTGTTGAAATTTTATTTTTAGCTGCTGAAAATGTGTGTTTGCTTTCCAGACAGAAAATCCTTTATTTCCTGGAAACCTGAAAATATTTATAGCAGCCAGGCATTTCTGCAGGCTGTTTAGAATCCTGATGAAGAAATGGGCTTTGATCAGCTCCATTTTTGCTCCTAAACCCGTGGAGGGCAAAAATATTGTTCTCAGGCTTTTTGGGACTTTTCCAGTGCTCCTGGCTGAGGCAGAACTCCCAACAAAGCTGACGACAAATTTTCCCAGTGAAAAATCCCTTGGTCTGACCATGTCTCATTGTAGTTGTTGTCTCATGAAGATGGAAACAGATGAGCACTGAAACACTCCTGGGACACTTGAAAGCTCAGCATGCTCAGACAAATCTCCCCTTCCCATATTCTTGTCAACCCCGTCGAGGTCCAGAGGGGCCCACAGGGAACAATGATGGTGGAGTGAGAACAGGGCACTCCAGTTCTAATGAGGGAAGGATTTCTTCCCAGGATTTCAGATACAAAGTCTGCTGTGCCAGATGAAAAGGCAGCTGTAACGTGGATGGATTTGTTCATGTGGTCCGCAATAAATAGTTCAAAGCCTACCAAGGAACTACAGGTTGGGTTTTTGCGGTGTGTGCACTCATGTGAGCTAAGTCTAACTCAAAATGTTAGTGAGACAATCCCAGACATGTGAATGTTCATTTTGTTTTCCAGAATAGGCTACCAGATTCCACTGTTTGCTGGCTTCTGCATCATGTTTGTGTCAACAATCAGTAAGTGTCCACATATTATTTGATCTGGCCCAGATGCAACTTTTAAATACATGATCTATAATAATTATTTCTAGGAATTCTTCTTGATGTAGAGGGACTGGTTTCCAAAGAAAATTTAAAGGTGGCTGCTCCATGTGGATGGTGGTGCTGATGAGATTTGACAAGTACGCTCTTATAAATGTGATCTAAGGAATTCACCACCTTCCATCCCATCTTGGTGGGTCTCTTCCTTAGCTGAATCTTTCTCTGAGGTTCTTGTAATCCAAAGCGGTGCTCAGACAGCTTTAAACAGATAGCCATGGGAGGGCTTTCAGCCATGAGAGGGCTATCTCGCAGGATCCTTAACAACTAGCTATCGTAGGGACTTATCAGAAAGATCGTGAGGCTGCAGTGGCTCATCAGTAGAATATAAGTCAACAGCATCACAGCGTTGTTAAACATCACTGTAGGATGTGCAAACAGGAGCATAGCCTGCAAGTCAGCTGAGATAATTTGTCTGCTCTAATGGCATTGATAAGGCTTCAGCTGCTGTTTTATGTTTGGTTTTGGCATGGAACTTACAGTTGTGGCCTAGATGGAAAGAGCAAGGAGGAGAACATCAAGGATCATGAGAAGCCTGCGAGGAATGGTGAAAGAAGCAGTTTTGCTTCAGAAGGCAGGTGAAAGATGTATCAGAGTCTATGACAAAAAGGAAGGGAACAAACACTTTTCCACGCCCTCTGTACATAAGAGAAGGAATAACGATCTTAAAACTATCTCATCAAGGGGACTAAAGTGTTGGAGATTATCTGGTCTTAGAGTTACTGACAGCTCTGCGTTTTAGGAACATGTGAGACAAATTTTGGTTGGGATGGAGATGAGAGCAGTGAGCCTAATTCATGGCAGAGGGAAGTACTGTTGATTTGCTGACATCCTTCTTTCCTTTATTTTTCTTGAATTTTCTCTGTCCACGTGGGTAAGGATTTTTGTAAGACCCAGTGAAAAGCCCAAGAGGCACAATGCCACAGAGCGGGTGGGAGAAGTGCGCGTGGATATTGCGTTTAGCTGGTGCGTAACAGCTTCCCCCAGCTATAACCTGTCTGGAAAAATTCCCTGCATGGAAAAATTTTTTTAAAAACACTGTAGATTTAATGATACTGACCACGACAGAGGCTCTACAGGCAGAGATGTGCTTGGGTTTCTGGGACACTCCTACTTTCCAGTGTTGTGGGTGGGGAATTTAGCTGATGAGTGCAGCATGCAGAGGCTCTGTCCCAAAAGGCAGAGCAGAGCCTGGGGTAAAATCTCCTGGGGAGAGATAAAGAGGCACCTCCTCAGGTGCAATTTCTCTGGTGGCCTGCTGTTGGGAGGATCAGAAACTTGCTACAGCCCTTGAATGGGTGGAGCTGGCTTCCCTCCACCTTCAGCCAGCGGTGCTGCACGGCATCTACTGCAGAGCTGCCAGGGTAAAATCTCTGTCCCCACATTTACTTATAGGAGGAAACATTGGTGCGTGCATGCAGGTGCTGTGTTAAATCCTGCTTTCCCTGCATGCCTGGAGCTGCAGACTGGGCAGCCCTAGATGAAGCAGTGTGGGGAGGCAAGGCTGGAAAGAAAGGTCTCCTTACTCCTTCTGTGTGCAGCTGAAGCAGAGCAGGATGTAATCAAATCCTGAGTAATTAGTTAAAACTGCTTGTGCGCTTGCATTCTGCGTTACCAGGAGGCTTAGACACCTGAGAGCAATCCAACACTGACACATCTAAATGCAATAAGAGAAAATAATGCAGTTAGCATTGAAAGTGGCACAAGTCACTGTAAACACTTGACTAAATTGTATGAAGGTTTTGTGATAGTTTCAAGAAATCTAACTTTTAAACCTAATTAGAGTTAACCTCATTTAAAAAAAAATTACCTATTTTTTTTTCTGTAGTGTTTGCCTTCTCTGGAAGCTACACATTACTGTTTATTGCCAGGTCCCTTCAAGGTGTGGGTTCCTCTTGTTCTTCAGTGGCAGGTAAGAGAAAAGATGATAGGCTAAAATGCATATCGTTAATTCTATAATTTTTAAAGTCATTCTCTGAATTGTATTTTGTCTGCAGTTTGATTAATACAAAAATATTCAATTAAATCAATTTCATGTTCTTTTCTGTCCCTTTCATATAAAGTAGCTCAAAAGCAAATGTCTTTTCAGACTTCCTTGGTATTTGGGTTGCGGTAAGGTAGAGCACTAAATGAACTGTGCTCTCCTTGGGATTTCTGCATCTGCGTCTTCAACATTTTAAATTCATTTTTAGCCATTTTAAAGGTCACCGGGAACTTATGTTGGTACCTATTATAGTAGGGATATGCTGTCTGCCTGTTTGAACTCAGTTTGCCTGTACCAGGTTTCCAATACAAGGTTCTAACTTTTAAATGACCAGATGAAATGGAATATGGGTTTTGAGCCCCAATTATTCAACCATTTCTGAAACTGGAGAAAATATGTTTTGTTCATGTTAGAACATTCTGTAGTCTTTTCTTGGAAAAATACCCCATGACAGCAGCAGAAATATAAATTTGGCTTGGGAAGGGAGGTGAAGACAGCATTTTGTCACGAATGTGTCTTTTGGCTTCCTCAGGAAACTTCCCCCTTCCAAAGCAGACTGACCTATAAGCAGGGTTCGCGTACACGCCATAGAAACAAGAATTTGGCAGCTGGATTCCTCATAGGTTCCTTTTTCAGGGATTTTACGCCAGCCCGCATCTGGGCAGCGCTGCTTGGGGCAGATGGGGAGATGCAGTGCCCCAGACCGAGCATTTGAACTTGGAGCGAGAAGCATTTTATGCGTAAGATGGGGTTGAAGCTGCACAAGAAGCGCTAGTTAAGTAGAGAGGTTTAAGCCTGGATGAGTAGTGGGAAGAGCGGGGCTATGGCTAAGGGAGCAGGTAGGGGCTGGTGTGAGCAGCCAGGGACGGGGAAGGCAAAAACAAACAGGAGGGGTAGAGACGAGAAAATCCAGCTTTTCTCCTTGTACTAGTTGAGGTTACAAGTCAAGCCTTCCAAAGGGAGGACGTGCCAGAATCAAAACTATTGTTCAGCTTTAACACAGTCCCTGTGCAGTGAGCACCTTGGGATACAGCTCTTAGATGAGTATGTGACTTTGTTTTCCACAGACAACCTGCAAAACAGAGCAGAAAAGTCTGAGAGACCACCTAGTCTACTCCCATCCTGAAGGCAGGATCAGCTTTATATCTGCCGTTCCTTATGCATACTTGACAGGCATGTTCTTCAAAGCCTCCAGAAATGCCCTCAGCATCTAGTTTTGTACTTAAGTACCTTTACAGTCAGGAAGTCTTTTCTGATATCTCATCTAAAGCCTCCTTACTGTCATGTAAACCCATTTCTGCTTCCCATACTTGAGGGAACATGAAGAACAGTCTTTTTTCTCTATCTTTGGGGCTCTTTTTCTTATTGCAGGATTATTATCACATCTTGCATCGGTTTTCTCCTCTCTAGTTTTAAATTTAAAGTCCTGCAGTCATTCCTCACGGGTATTTTTCTAAGCCTTTGCTTGCCCTGATTGTGTATCTGGATAGTCTCCAGTCACCCCCACCTTTCTTCCTGTGCTGCACCAGAACCAGATCGAGCATTCGGAAGAAGCTCCGACTCCTTACAAGGGCCAACGGCAGGGAGAGTCGATTCACATATCTCACAGGCAAAGGAAGTTTTCTGTAGTACTGCTGCCAAGCAGTTGTTTACCCCCCTTGCATTTGCACACGTAATTGTTCCTACCTAAGTGTAAAGCTTTGCATTATCTTCTTTGTAGTGCCTCCTATTTTTTTTCAAGAATATTTCCCCAAATCTCACAAATTCATTGGGAGTTCTGGTATCATTCTCTAACTTGCACTTCAACTGTTTGTGCAAACAATTTGATGCTAATCCACAATTTTCAATAAGTATGCTAATCCACACAGGACCTCTGCTCTTTTGATGTGCACGATAGGTGGTATTCATTTCATGATCAATCATGCAATATTTTGTTTTCTTTTTCTGTGTAGCTGTGGACCTTAGTTACTGACTCCTACTTAAACCTTGATTTGAAAACAGAGTTATTAGTCCCTTTGAGGACTTTTCTGCAGCATTTACATCTACAGTGTCTGAGTGCTTCACAAGAACACAGATGAATTAGGTTTCGTGTTTTGTGAAATGAAGGTTCATCATCAAATGCAGAAGTGAGGCGTGTGAAGATAAAGGTCAAAAGAATCTTTTAATTTTGGATGCTCAACTTGAAATACTCATTTTCAAAGTAATCAGCTCTGCATAATACCTCATGCCCAGAGCACAGCTAGCACTGCCACCGTTATAGCTGTGAGTGGTCACCAGACCTTTGCGTCAAGCACCAAACTATAAATAACAGATAGCAAACGCTTGTCAAGAGCTTTGTTGCTGCTAGTTGAAAAGCATAATCTAAAAGTGATGAAGACAGGGACAAAGAATCTAGCAAGTCAATTAAATTATCTGTGATACTGTACAATAGAACGTGGTCTTGAAGACCATTTACATTTAGCAAACCCCATTTTGCTTCAAAGTAAATTCTATGGGGAAGGAATATATATATACACACACATATAGATACCTGCTGTCATCTCTGTATAATGTTCGGTAGGGTTGGCAAATGATGACCATAAGTTGTAGTATACAGCTGCCTAATTTTGTGTTGTGCTTTTTTTGGTGTGTGTGTTGTGCTTTGATTGTTTGTTTAACTTTTAGGGATGGGTATGCTCGCCAGCGTATATACAGACGATGAAGAGAGAGGCAACGCAATGGGAATTGCACTAGGAGGCCTTGCTATGGGAGTATTAGGTCAGTGAACTGGAGGCTCTGGCAGGAGAAGCCACCCCCTTGCCTTCCCAAAGCATGTCTATGAAAGCAGCAGAAGAGTCTCATGGAGTGTAACATTACTGTGCCATCTCCAGATTAAATTCACGGTGCATGTTAAGAGTAGTTTTTCCCACAGCAGCCCATTTCTTAGGCAGGTGTCTATGCCGGGCAATCATCTCTGAGATGTTTGGCTTTTGTTTACACGGAAGAGTGTTTAGAGGATTGAAGAGTATGGTTATTGTCATGATCAATGAACTTTGTGGGGATTTTTAAACTGACTTGTTTGGTCACTGAGTGCCAATAGCAGCATGCCCAAACGCTTGCAGAGGATGCTCAGAGTCAGAGATGTGGCTTCACAGCTGTGTCCTTTCTCTCTCCCTGGCAGTGGGCCCACCTTTTGGGAGCGTCATGTATGAGTTTGTGGGGAAGAGTTCTCCTTTCCTGGTGCTGGCGGCACTAGCTCTGTTAGATGGAGGTCAGTAAATACGAGGAGTCGATATCACCGTGTAGCACATCCCTTTCATATTACTACCATCTAACCCCCTGCTTGTAGAAATGTTACAGCATTCATTTCTTTTTGCAGCTGTTCAACTGTTTGTCCTGCAGCCATCCAGAGCACAAGCAGAAGTAAGTATTGAGGTGAAACACTCTGGGCAATGGATGACACTTTGCCTTTCCTAATCCCAAGCTCTTGTTTCACAGAGTCAGAAGGGGACACCGTTACTGACACTTTTGAAGGACCCATATATCATTATTGCTGCAGGTACCAGACTTATTTATTTATTTATTTTCCTTTAAACCAACTGCTGGTGTTGCACCTGGCATCCCAGAATGCCTCAGGCTGAGCTGCTTTAACAGTATTGTTATTTTCTGGTTTTGATTAAAAAAAGGTTAAAGAAACAACTAATCTGTTGGTAGTACAGGATGAATGTACCAGCAGAAAAATAACTGGCACAAAGTTTGAAACGTAGGTGTCCCTCCAGCTGAGAGGACTCTAATGACTTGTGGTTGCTTGCCAAGGCAATGAGATGTGGCCATGAAACTTTGTGTGAGGCAAGTGAATAGTGCCAAGGCTTTTGGGGAGAGGGATTGCCAGCACAGCGCGGGCAGGTGTAGGGAACAACACTGAACTTTGTGTTTGAAGAGGGAGTGAGTCTGGTCCCTAGAGTGTGGATTATATTTCGGAAAAGGTCTGGGCTGAATGGAGAATGGCGTTTGGTATTACATGTATCATCTGTCTAATGAGCCTTTCTGTCTCAAGGGAAGTTTGCCACTTTGTGTTGCATTTTGTTGAACATTTATTCTGGAGTCTGTAATTAAGCCTGGCCCTTTCCAATGTTCATAAAATATCTGAAAAGAGATTGTAGCTTTTACAGTTTTGTTTCTTAATCCTGACCTGCTTGTCCAGGACAGCAATTCTTCCAGGCGTTTTTGGGGTTTGCTGTTTCTTGGCAGTCTGAGGCAATGACCATTACCCTAACTCTTTGACTAGACACTTGGCCAGGGATAATGTCTTTTGCTTGACAAGGATGCTGTTGAATGCAAATATATGTCCCACACTGGGTATGATGTTCAGATACAATGATTAGAGAGGGGAAGGTTAAAAATCCCGTTGGGTTTGCACTGCTCAGGGAGATTAAAAGTTTTGAGTGGCTTTTAAGGCAGTTAACTATCTCATTAAGAAAACGTCTGCATCTCCAGGGGGCTGACACGTTAACCAGAAGTAGAAACCAGGGATGTTTTAGGCATGCTGCAAATGGACTAGCAGCTTAAGTGGTTTTTGCACTCTCAATTTAGGTACTCTAATTTAATGGTATAAATTCAGATTAAATCTCCTGAGCGTGCGTCATACATTTGAGTCATAATTGTTTGTATTCTCAAAGTACAAGCACTTTCTGACCAATTTGGCTGGTCTATAGCACAACACTACTCTAACACAAGGTGTCTTGAACTCAAGTATGGCGCTCCTCTCTCTTCTTTCTGAAAGTGTGCCTTTTTCCCTTGATAACCCATGTTGCTGGTGAGTTAATGGTGGATGTCACAACAGATTGGAGGCCAGTGCTCTCGTTTGCTCACCATATATTGCAATCCCTATGGCCAGTCCTGCTCTGCCCCGTCGCCTTCGGTGCCAGCAAGAGCTATTGCAGGATGTGCTGTGGTCATTCCTGTTGAACATGCACTCACGTGGGCATCAGAGGGACAGGACCAGGTGAAGCTGCTCACATGAGAACCTCTGCAGGAGAAAGGAAATGTGAGCAAATATAGACTCTGCCTCCTATGTGGATTGTGTCAGAAATGATGCTTCAAAGTCAGTGCCATCAGTACTTGCTGACTCAGGCAAAAGAAATGTTACTGAAATGTTTTGTGACTGCCGGTAGGAGCTCAGTGAGTAAACTCAAGATCATTCTCACAGCCAGACCTCACCAAGAGGGATTAAAGAAGCTTTAGGTGCTAGTAAGTGACAAAGTTGCATTGTCAGACAAGTTACTTTAAATTATCAGAGTTGAGACAGATGTCATCATGAGCACATGATGAAGGGGTGTGACAGCTTTTCACTGGCTACTTGCTTTTTCACAGAAAAATACCAGTGGTGGCTGCGGCACTCTGCCACAAGCCGAGTGGGTTCTCTGCTGCAGAGATGGAGCCTAGCTAGAGGGCTGCAATCTCACACCTTCTGGCGAACCATCTAATTTAAAGGAGAAACAACGTAGGATTTATGTCTTTGAGAAATGGCCCTCTAGAGAGAAGTCAGCTCCAATGCAAGACCAGAAAAAAATATTTTATTTCCTTTTGGGGAAGCTTTGCTAAGACAACACAGTCTTCATTGGACTTTGCCCTGAGTTTGCAGAGTATCAGCTTGGGCTCTCGCTTCTCTTTTGAGGCACATACTGAAGATCTGAGGTACCCTTACCACCATGTACCTGACTACTTTGGTAAGCCCTGGTGATGCTTCCTGAACTAATGAGAAAGAGATACAACACATGTGTGCACGTACACTTGTTCCTCGCTTCTTCGAGAAGTTTCAGAGTAGAACAAGACCTCTGCTGTTGAATCCATTGCCGTTAGAGCAGCCCTTGCTTTTTGTGGCCTGAAATGTTTTTCCAGCATCAAGGAAGCTGCTCGAGCATGGCTAATTTTGGCTCGGAAGAGGGCAGCCCTGAGGTGTTCAACTGCGGCTCCTCACAGACACTACACTAGTGGGAGCTTGCAGCAGAGTGGAAGGGTGGAAAGGTCAGCTGTGGCTCTAACCTTCCGTCTGTAGGGTAAAGCAGTGCTGAACTGTTGCTCCTTGCCCCGGGAAGGGACTGAGCCAGCTAGCCTGGAAGTTCGTTTTAGGAATTGTGGATACAGAGTCTAATATATTCTGACAGGTTTGAGCAAAGAATGACATCAGTGCTCATTTCGTTTTGAACTGTATGATGAGAAACTTGTTCCAGGAGAAATAATATTTCTCTGACCTCAGACAAATTAAGTCAGGGTTTGTTTTTTTTTTAAAAAAAAAAGAAGGTAAAATTTGGATGGTAAATGACTGTAAGAGCCTAGAATATTTTTCCTACATTTCAGAGATTATAAATATTAGGAAGAAAAGTGGGAACACAAGTTTGAGGTTGTCACTTCTAGTGACTTCTGAACTCCCTTGAAAGCCATTTTGTAAGGGATTAGCCGTGGGGATGTGTCCCGTTGCCCTGCGTTAGGCTTTCACCACCTCCAGTTCTTTTCACTAAGTGGGAGAGGCATTTGAACCCAGACAAATACCATGGGCTTTAATAATCCCTGCACTAAAGCTGAAGTGCACTGCTGAGGACAGATGAACTTGACACAAACCCACCGGAGTTTCGATCTGCAGGCGGTGGCATAGGGCAGCGCTGAGCTGGCGGGCAAGGCTGAACCAGTGCTTCCACCGCTTGTTATCCTTTGCGTCTGGGTGACTAACGGTCCAGAAATTCAAAAGAGATTTGGAAGCATTTGAAATTCATAGGCCTGGGCAAGCCCAGCCGGACCCGTGCTTTGCTGCGTGGATTTACTGGCTGATAGCTACAGGATCTCTACACAAAATTCCCTTTGGTAGAGGATAGACCTCTCCGTGGCTGTCTCGTGGTATTTTTAGGATCGAGACCTCCACATCTCATCATAGTCATTCTCAGGTGACGGAGGCGTAGGGTCAGAGCCCATGCCTCTTACACAACCGGGCGCCTCTTTTTTCTGCCCCAGGAGACTGCATAAAGACCAGAAGATGGCAGTTTTAGCTAATCATTTGTACAACAGTCAGGCCTCATGAACTTTCTAAATGTCATCAAGCTCACTGCAGATTTTCACATCATGAAAATAGCTTAACCTTTGTTGTAGAATTTCTAGAAGAACAGAAATATATAGAAAGTTGGTTTTCAATGATTTTTACATTCTGTTCTATTTAATATTAATCAACATTTGATGCATGACAAACAGGACTGGAAAAGTCAATGCCTTTTGAAAAAGTATCCATTCTTCACAGGGATTTTTGTTCATAGTCCAAAGGAATAATTACTTTTTTTTCCTTCCTCTTCTTTCTCTAAGGATCAATCTGCTTTGCAAACATGGCGATTGCTATGCTTGAACCAGCATTACCCATCTGGATGATGGAGACCATGTGTTCAAAAAAATGGCAACTCGGTAAAGTACAGCGTGGTATTTGCATCGCTATATTTTGTCTAATGACTGTCTCGGTTCTAGTCCTGTTAATGATGGTCACCTTACACGCTTCAGGGTAGTCTTTCTTCTGACTGCCTTTAAAGTGTCAGTGTTATACCTGCGCAGCTGCAAACATCAGTTTGTAAGAAAAATAGGTAGTGGATTGATGTTATGGTAATAGAGATCCCAAAAAGGGGCAACACTCACATTGCAAGGGGAGACAGATGCAGGCAGCGGCGGCACTGTGCGTGTCCTGGCTCCTCTGGGAGCCCCAGCAGTGCTCTGGCAGCAAGTGTTGGCTGGGGAAGCTGCAAGATGCCCTGTGAGCCACAGAGCCAGCCCAGCGGGACAAAATAACTTGGTTTTGGGTTTTTTTTTCCTCCAGAGGGAGTCCATCCTCAGTTCCTAGACTGAATTGCCAGGAGCAGATAGACGCAGAAATCTGCAGCAGGTGGTTTGTTGGGTGTAGGACACGCTCATGCCAAAACATACTCCTTCCAGGGCTGAAACATGTGGAAGAAGAATGGACTTAAAATGTGGCCATCAAGGCCCTGAGGAGCACTTTCCCTTGAATTTGATATATTGGACACCCGTTAGGTGGTTACTTAGTCACCCCTTTCAACAGAGAGCAACGGGAGAGCCCCAACTTGGACCACCTCATACCCCGTAACAGGGACACAGTCTCAGGAAACCAGTATCCACAGGCAAACTGGGAAGTTGTCCCACGCATCAAGTTAGGCTGGAGAGTAAAACTGGGGCAGTGACTTTCTCTTTGAGGTGAACGGGGGGATGGGAAGGACTAACTTCCAGTGAGTGTCAAAGTGTGTGTGGGAGGCTGATGGGAATCGCCTTGGGTGGGGGGTGCCCGCCCTTCGTGTGCCGCAGCGCATAGTGCTGATCCCCTGTATGGGCCTGACTGATGTTTACCTTTTTAATAGCTTGTAGGAAAGAGTTACGGTTACAAACACACCACACACCCACTTGATAAAGTTAGTGAAGTGTTCTCTGCTGTCACATTTCATGAGGGTAATTTTTAACATCAATATATGGCATTTGAAAGCAAAATACTTCATGAAAATGATGTTCACCTAGCATCCAACTAATATCCCCACTCTGTGTTAATCTGGGTGTCCCTGCAACCTGGAGAAAGCACAATCCTTAGTTTTAATTAATGCAAACTCGGATCTAGGGTGGCCGCAGCTAGCGGTCCTTAATGAGCTGCTGTAACGCTGACCATGGTAGCGACTGCTAGCCCGCATAGCAAAATTAATGCGCAAACTTATATACTTTAAACCTCACAAAGAAAAAGGAAGATTGCTTATCTACCTCTCTCACTGGAATTTCGTATTACTGGTGCAGAGGAAACCAGACTTACAAATCTCTCGGTTAAATAGAGGTTCCTAGAAGGAAAATATCCATTTTAAATTAAGACTAATTTTACCCCTTAATGATATAAGTAATTGACTCCATTACACTCTGTCTGATTTGACAGCATTAATTAAAGTTTTTAAGCCTCTTAAATTATATCTTGAACTGCAGGGTTTTAAGCAAATTATTATGTTATGTGTTTTGGAGATCTAGCTGTTTGAAGCATGATCTGAAGAAGGTATAAAAAAACCCCCCTTGATTTGATCAATTAATATTACCGTGTATAAAGCTTATTTAGAACATTACGGTTCTGCTTCACTGTACCACAGCTTACTCGCCAACCTGTAAGTCTTATCTACCAAGCCTTTGCAGTATTCTATTTTATGACTTCTTTTCACAGCTGTCAAGGTCTGCTGTGTGTGACCACTTGGTACAGACAGCCAGCTCCAAGCAGTGCTGAAGGAGCTGTGGTTACACAGGTGAAGATGTTTCCCCAGCATCACCGTTGTAACCCACGAGGATGTTAATCACACGATATTGCTGTGCTAAAAATTACCTCCTGATTTTTTTTTTTAATTTATTTTTTTTCCCTTATGAATATTGGAGAGATAGGAAGGAAGATGGATAGGCAGGAAATGAGAACATCTACGTTGCCTTGGTGGAAGATGAGTATATACACTGAAAGGAAATGGTTTGACCGTGTACCGTAATGTCAGGGCTGCTGTCTAACTCTGAATTACCCCATTTAACAGGAAGGCTTGTGGCATGCACTGATTTGTCAAACTGTCCCTGCTTTGTCAGGATGCCTAATTCTATCTTGCTTAGAAGATGCAAAATTTAACAGGAACAACAGAAAAACACCGTGTCTTGTTTCTTCCAAGACACACGAACAAACTACTCAACGCCCCTGCACAAGGATCCAGCGTTAGGCACAGCCACCCTGTTCCTCTGCCTCTCGGATGCTTTTCACACCATGGCGGTCCCCGCTCTCGCACGCGCCCGCGTCACCCTCCCCGGTGCTCTCCAGGCGAGGCAAGGGCGCACCGTGCTCTGCGTTAGCGTTTCTCCCTTTGACGTTTCCCCTCCGGCTGGGTCCTGCCCTGCGACTTACGTGTGGGGAGAGGATGAATCCCCGAGTACAGACTGTAACTGGCTTTTAAACCGGAGATGTTTGTGGGCACCGTGCAGCCAGCATCTACTCCAGAGACAGCCGCTGCTGTGGAAACCTCAGGATTAGAAAAAAATCCTGCTCCCAACAGTGCGTTTTTCTAAGGGGATGTGGGGGAGAAGGAATTTACTTGGGTGCCCTCATCTGCAAGTCATTACAGATAATTAGGGTTTTTTAATTTAAACCAATAACTGATTTTTTTTTTCTTAACTTTTACTGTAAACATATTGGCTAAATAATTTCAAAACTTTATTTTTAAGGTTTTTCACCTTTACTCCATTGATACATGCTTGACCGCAGTCGCTGCTTGACCAAGGACCGTATCACGGCGTTACAAACTCCCCTGCAACGCGAGGCCTCACGGCAGTCTTGGAGGGGGACCGTGCCTTGCAAAGCCACAGCAGCAGTCCTGCTGTCCCCTCCTCCAGGGAGGGATTCGCCCACCCCTGACCGCGCTGGGCTTGCTGCATGTGTGGCGCATATGCTCCATGAGCCCTGCAGCCGCAGGAGAGTTGCTTTCCTTGACCTATCCCAAAGCTTATTGTAGTTAGAAACTTTTTGCTCTTTGTTCCGTCCCCTCTCCCACACCAGTCCTTATAGCTGATGCTGAAAACTCTTTTCAAAGGCGTCACATCGCTCCTGCATTTAATAGATGGTGTCCTTAGATTTCAGGAAAAGGCTGCAAGAAACCGGATATTTGATTTTTTTTTTAATATTTTTTTTTTTTGGAGGGGGGGAAGCTATGCACAAAGACTCTATTAGATGCGTTCGAATCAAAATTGCAGTGTCTGGAATTTATTAGTTTCTTCTAACGCTTCACTAAGATCGTTGCTGATAAAACATCTCATTTGTATTTTTCAGGCGTTGCTTTTCTTCCGGCTAGTATCTCTTATCTCATTGGGACTAATCTCTTTGGGATACTTGCACACAAAATGGGAAGGTATGCTTCATTTAAAAATACTAATAATCTTCCAGTCTGCCCATGTACCATTCCCAGCGTTTCCCAGGGCGGTGTACTGATGGTGGAAATCACTACGGCTTGTTCCGTAGCAGCAAAAGCGCTTTTCTGAACATGTTGCTACTTCGGCTGTGTAACCCAACCCTTCAGGCATGACTTTGAAACGTTTAAGATCGGCTCTAGCACCTCTGCATCGCCCATCTCTGAGTGATGTTTCTCCTTTGATAGGTGGCTTTGTGCTTTGCTCGGGATGCTGATCGTGGGAATAAGTATTTTATGTGTAAGTAGAAGATCGTGTATCTTTCAAACCATCTAAATGTTCTTGTGTTCATCATCAAATATGGGCTTTCCCCACGAGATTTAGCTGAAGTTTCTGCTTTAGGATACGTTATTAAACAACGTGTAGTTAATAGGTTCCAGATCAGAGCGTTGAGTGCTTTCAGATTTCAGTCTTTTTATTATTTTAAGGAAGAATGGCTCTGAAAGGAGGAGGATGATCCTTTTTTTGAGCTGTTGCTCAACAGTTTATCCTTGCTCATAATAAGTCGGTGGTTTAATGGCACAATTGTCTGAAACAGTAGCCCAGAATAAAGATAAAACTCTCTCAGGTGTGTACGAAGTGTGCCATAACTACTTGGAGAGTTTATCTTGGAAAACTAACCTCGTTAGCTTGTGCAGCATGACAGTACTAACAGCCGGAAACTTCCCTTGTAGGTACCATTTGCTAAAAACATTTACGGGCTCATAGCACCAAATTTTGGAGTTGGATTTGCCATTGGTAAGAAAAGTTACAATGACTTCTTACGGTCTGTTGTTGATGTAAAAATGATTTTATATGAATTACGTGGAAAATTAGTTTTTCTTGCTATTCTGATCTGACAGTAGTGAAGCCTGAGCTGTCACCCAGACTGGTAGGTAGAGCAAGAAGGATTGAAGGACTGTGTGAGGCAGTTTGAATCAGGCTACTGTTAGACAAGTTGGATTCTGAAGTCTGTCCAGAATTGCTCTGTCGACCTAAACCGATCTTTCAAACTGACCATGAATGTATACATTGTTTTCAGAAATAAAGCCATACACTGCCTAAAAATCACGGAAAATAATTTATATAGACATTTTCATAGAAAACAAAAGACAGGCTTAAATTTTTGTTCGTCAAAGAGGAATTCCCAAGCCCATGGGCATGTGCTCTTCTTCAGGGAGTATGTGTGAACTTCGCTTATGCTAGACCACGTGGTCAGGGTGGAATGGGGACCGTGGCTTGGGTTTTAGTGCTTGGCTGGTCAGCAAATGTTCTGGGGTATCTTCGTTCATGAGGGATATGAGTTAGGAAGTTACAGACACAGCTACAAATCCCCAGCATCTCTCTCAGCAGTTCTGTCAGCCGCCTGGTGCTGTTTCTCCCTAGCAATGGAAGTGTGGCTCCAGAGACATGTTAAAACCACCATAATGATTTTGATTGACCGGAGGCTAATGCAATCTTTAAGGCCCACAGTAAGTGTAAGTTCATACAGAATGACTTCCCCCTAAGTGAAAGCTACGTGGCAGGTAATGCGAGATGGGAGCCTCTGCACGGACGGTTGCTGGGAAGTGGTTGGTGGGCTCTAAGCTCATCTTGTTTCTGATGCTCTAAGCATCTCTCTTGTCCTCTGGCAAGCGCCACATGTACACATCCATACTTGTCCATATGAGACCTTGGACATAGTAAAGAACATAAAAAGCACCAATGATTCAGTCTATTTTTACACAATTCTTTTGTTTATTGAAGAATAAGCATCCTTTTAATCGGTTTTGACTCTCTTTTTAGCATGTAGTTGACCAAGACATTAAAAGAATTTAAAAAAAAAAAACACAACAAGGCAGTATTTTCCTGAAATATCTCTCCTTCCTTCACAACCAGGGATGGTGGACTCCTCCATGATGCCTATTATGGGTTACCTTGTAGATCTGCGTCATGTATCAGTCTATGGCAGTGTGTACGCAATAGCTGATGTTGCCTTTTGCATGGGCTTTGCCATAGGTAAGTTCAGCCTTTTCCTGCCCATAATGCACAGAGAATATGTTACAATGCCAGGTGTGAATCCTGGCGGTATTCACGGCTTTGTGAGCAGGGGTTCTTCTTTTCTACAAGAAATAAAAGCAGAGGGAATCGTGTTTGACATTTGTTCCCCTCCTCTGCCATGATGCCACGCTCAGGTTCATTAGCTGAAAGAGGCTTGAAGGTGTCAGGCACTGAACACATATAGGGTATCTCCAGGAAAGAGGCCTTGGAACATCTAAAACTAACATCACAGCTGTGCTCCTAACAGTCTGTAAGGGGAATAACTCCCCACTGACCTCTTCGCCTCCTTGAGCGTGTGATGCCGATGCCTCTAGGAGCATCTTTAATTTCTTCAATGAACATGGAGTATGGAGCCAGGAAAGGTTTATGTTATAATTACAAAAATGTCTTTACATTCCTCAAACCAACTTGTCAAGCAGGAGTTTTGTATATAAAATTACAGTTGTTTAAAGTGACTGCTGCCAATTTTGTGTTTGAGAGATTTTTAGAAAAGGGTTTTTATTTATACAAGGTCCTTCTGCTGGTGGTGCCATTGCAAAGGCCATTGGATTTCCATGGCTCATGACAATTATAGGGATTGTGGATATCCTCTTTGCTCCCTTGTGCTTTTTCCTTCGAAGTCCACCTGCCAAAGAGGAGAAAATGGTAAGTATAACATGATTTCTTTGTTTTGTGTGGGTGGGTTGTTGTTTTGTTTTTTTCTGAGTAAAGTCTACTTTCCACAAGACCTGGAGTGACCAGGTCCAGAGTTCTGCCCCAGGATACCCCCAAATGTGCTTGCAGGAATGTTTCACTCCTGTTGCTTGCCATTTGCTTAGCTTGCCCCCCAAAAAAGAGAGATTCCTGCTTTGATAGGGTAGTCCTTTTCCTTCATACCGCTCTCCCTTCCTTTCCCATTTCTGAAGTTTGCCCTTTCATGTAACATCCCTTATCTGCCGTAGCAAGACTTGCTGTTCCTATAGATTTACTCTAGCTCAGGTTCCAAAGCCCTCTTACTGCAGGAGGGGACCTAGTGCTTTGCTCACCAGGTTTCCTCTGCTCAGCAAGAAGAGGGGAAGCTCCCAAAGGACAGCTGCCCAAAGGCAGCGTAGGCAGCAGGCAGAACAAGCCCTGTTGTGATTCCAGGGCTGGGAAAGTGCTGGAAAACAAGTCCCACTCTTTGCTGCAACATCTGTCACCATCTGTAGGTCTAGCCCACCCAGCGCTCCATCCTTGCTTGTGCTGAACAAGGTTGACGTGGCCGCAAACGGTGGGTGCTAGTCACTTATTTGGGTGAAAAGAAAATATTCTTACTATGCAGCACCACATCTCTGAAAGGTGAGGACAGAACCTGCTCTGTATGCTGCTCGTGCTTCACACTGACATGAGCAGAACAGAAGGTGGAAAAATGAATCTTGCTGAAATAGGGGGGTACGTGAGGCCAGAGACCTTTTGTATTGCACGTTTGGACTGCAGAATCCCAGAGATTCCAGTTAATCCCTTATCGTGACCTTTACAGACTGCACTGATTTGTATTTATTTTTTTTTAATTTACTGAGGCTAAGGAACAGAAAGAAAAGGAGATAAAAAAAGCTGCTGGTGTTTGCTCGAGATACAAGTTTATCATGTGCTTTCCTGGTCAGAGACAGGGTTTTACTTGTAAGATCATGGTAATCGCCAAAGGGACAAGCACTCCCCCTGAAGCTTAAACACCTTCATAGCTGCCTGCCATCCACCTTCCCGCCACTGACACACCTCTAGCTCCCATTCCCAAAGCGGTTTGTGACAGTGAACTGACGTGCCATTTCTTTGGGGTTTGAAAAGAGTCAAAGGAAAGGTCCCTACCTTGTGCTCTTTGCATAATTAATTAAAAAAACAACTTACCTTCAACATGAAATATGCTACGTAACTGCTCTGAGTACAAACTCTGATTTTCCTAGGAGAAATTAATCCCAAAGAACCAATCACAGAATGGCTTGGGTTGGAA